>CANPUZ010000346.1:0-55356 GCA_947579665.1 Sympetrum striolatum
TTTCCTTATTTTGTCGAGATTTGGCCGAAAAAAGCAAGTAAAACGAATAATTTTAGCGAAATTTCAATTTTTTTCCTCTAATTTTCCCTTAATTTTGTTTATTTTATCGAGATTTGACCGAAAAAAGCAAGAAAAACGAATAATTTTATCGAAATTTCAATTTTTTTCCCTTAATTTTCCTTATTTTATCGAGATTTGACCGAAAAAAGCAAGAAAAACGAATAATTTTAGCGAAATTTCAAATTTTTTCCAGTTTTTTCCCTCAATTTTCCTTATTTTATCGAGATTTGACCGAAAAAAGCAAGAAAAACAAATAATTTTAGCGAAATATCAATTTTTATCCTCTTTTTTCCCTTAATTTTCCTTATTTTATCGAGATTTAACCGAAAAAAGCAGGAAAACGATTAATTATAACGAAATTTAAATTTTTTCTTCTTTTTTCCCCTTAATTTTCCTTATTTTATCGAGATTTGACCGAAAAAAGCAAGAAAAACGAATAATTTTAGCGAAATATCAATTTTTATCCTCTTTTTTCCCTTAATTTTCCTTATTTTATCGAGATTTGACCGAAAAAAGCAAGAAAAACGAATAATTTTAGTGAAATTTCTATTTTTTTCCTGTTTTTTCCCCATAATTTTCCTTATATTATCGAGATTTGACCAGTAAAAGCAAGAAAAACGAATAATTTTAGCGAAATAACAATTTTTATCATCTTTTTTCCCTTGATTTTACTTATTTTATCGAGATTTGACCGAAAAAAGCAAGAAAAACGAATAATTTTAGCGAAATATCAATTTTTATCCTCTTTTTTTCCCTTAATTTTCCTTATTTTTCGAGATTGGACCGAGAAAAGCAAGAAAAACGAATAACTTTAGCGAAATTTCAATTTTTTTCCTCATTTTTCCCTTAATTTTCCTTAATTTAATCGAGATTTGACCGAAAAAAGCAAGAAAGACGAATGATTTTAGCGAAATTTACATTTTTTTTCCTCTTTTTTCCCCTTAATTTTCCTTATTTTATCGAGATTTGGCCGAAAAAAGCAAGTAAAACGAATAATTTTAGCGAAATTTCAATTTTTTTCCTCTTTTTTTCCCTTAATTTTCTTTATTTTATCGCGTTTTGACCGAAAAAAGCAAGAAAAACGAATAATTTTATCGAAATTTCAATTTTTATCCCTTAATTTTCCTTATTTTATCGAGATTTGACCGAAAAAAGCAAGAAAAACGAATAATTTTAGCAAAATTTCAATTTTTTTCCCTTAGTTTTCCTTATTTTATCGAGATTTGACCGAAAAAAGCAAGAAAAACGAATAATTTTAGCGAAATATCAATTTTTATCCTCTTTTTTCCCTTAATTTTCCTTATTTTATCGAGATTTGACCGAAAAAAGCAAGAAAAACGAATAATTTTAGCGAAATTTAAATTTTTTTCCTCTTTTTTTCCCTTAATTTTCCTTATTTTATCGAGATTTGACCGAAAAAAGCAAGAAAAACGAATAATTTTTGCGAAATATCAATTTTTATCATCTTTTTTCCCTTGATTTTGCTTATTTTATCGAGATTTGACCGAAAAAATCAAGAAAAACGAATAATTTTATCGAAATTTCAATTTTTATCATCTTGTTTCCCTTGATTTTCCTTATTTAATCGAGATTTGACCGAAAAAAGCAAGAAAAACGAATACTTTTAGCGAAATTTCAATTTTTTCCTCTTTTTTTCCCTTAATTTTCCTTAGTTTATTGAAATTTGACCGAAAAAAGCAAGAAAAATGAATAATTTTAGCGAAATTTTAATTTTTATCCTCTTTTTTTCCCTTTATTAATCGAGATTTAACCGAAAAAAGCAAGAAAACGAATAATTATAGCGAAATTTCAATTTTTTTCTTCTTTTTTCCCCTTAATTTTCCTTATTTTAACGAGATTTGACCGAAAAAAGCAAGAAAAACGAATAATTTTAGCGAAATTTCAATTTTTTTCATCTTTTTTTCCCTTAATTTTCCTTATTTTATCAAAATTTGACCGAAAAAAGCAAGAAAAACGAATAATTTTAGCGAAATTTCAATTTTTTTTTTTTTTTCCTTCATTCTCCTCATTTAACGAGAATTGACCGAAAAAAGCAAGAAAAACGAATAATTTTATGGAAATAACAATTTTTATCCTCTTTTTTTCCATTAATTTTCCTTATTTTATCGAGATTTGACCGAAAAAAGCAAGAAAAACGAATAATTTTATCGAAATTTCAATTTCTATCCTCTTCTTTTCCCTTAATTTTCCTTATTTTATCGAGATTTGACCGAAAAAAGCAAGAAAAACGAATAATTTTAGCGAAATTTCAATTTTTTTCCACTTTTCTTCCCTTAATTTTCCTTATTTTATCGAGATTTGACCGAAAAAAGCAAGAAAAACGAATAATTATAGATAATATAATAAATTTCAATTTTTTTCTTCTTTTTTTCCCTTAATTTTCCTTATTTTATCGAGATTTGACCGAAAAGAGCAAGAAAAACGAATAATTTTAGCGAAATTTCAATTTTTTTCCAATTTTTCGCTTAATTTTCCTTATTTAATCGAGATTTGACCGAAAAAAGCAAGAAAAACGAATAATTTTAGCGAAATATCAATTTTTATCCTCTTTTTTCCCTTAATTTTCCTTATTTTATCGAGATTTGACCGAAAAAAGCAAGAAAAACGAATAATTATAGATAATATAATAAATTTCAATTTTTTTCTTCTTTTTTTCCCTTAATTTTCCTTATTTTATCGAGATTTGACCGAAAAGAGCAAGAAAAACGAATAATTTTAGCGAAATTTCAATTTTTTTCCAATTTTTCGCTTAATTTTCCTTATTTAATCGAGATTTGACCGAAAAAAGCAAGAAAAACGAATAATTTTAGCGAAATATCAATTTTTAACCTCTTTTCTCCCTTAATTTTCCTTATTTTATCGAGATTTGACCGAAAAATGCAAGAAAAACGAATATTTTTAGCGAAATTTAAATTTTTTTCCCCTTTTTTTCCCTTAATTTTCCTTATTTTATCGAGATTTGACCGAAAAAAGCAAGAAAAACGAATAATTTTTGCGAAATTTCAATTTTTTTCCTCTTTTTTTCCATTAATTTTCCTTATTTTATCGAGATTTGACCGAAAAAAGGAAGAAAAACGAATAATTTTAGCGAAATATCAATTATTATCCTCTTTATTTCCATTAATTTTCCTTATTTTATCGAGATTTGACCGAAAAAAGCAAGATAAACGAATAATTTTTGCGAAATTTAAATTTTTTTCCTCTTTTTTTCCCTTAATTTTCCTTTTTTTATCGAGATTTGACCGAAAAAAGCAAGAAAAACGAATAATTTTAGCGAAATTTCAATTTTTTCCTCTTTTTTTCCTTCTTTCTCCTCATTTAACGAGATTTGACCGAAATAAGAAGGAAAAAAGAATAATTTTATCGAAATAACAATTTTTTTCCTTTTTTTTTCCTTCATTCTCCTCATTTAACGAGATTTGACCGAAAAAAGCAAGAAAAACGAATAATTTTATGGAAATAACAATTTTTATCCTCTTTTTTTCCATTAATTTTCCTTATTTTATTAAGATTTGACCGAAAAAAGCAAGAAAAACGAATAATTTTATCGAAATTTCAATTTATATCCTCTTCTTTTCCCTTAATTTTCCTTATTTTATCGAGATTTGACCGAAATAAGCAAGAAAACGAATAATTTTAGCGATATTTAAATTTTTTTCCACTTTTTTTCCCTTAATTTTCCTTATTTTATCGAGATTTGACCGAAAAAAGCAAGAAAAACGAATAATTATAGATAATATAATAAATTTCAATTTTTTTCTTCTTTTTTTCCCTTAATTTTCCTTATTTTATCGAGATTTGACCGAAAAAAGCAAGAAAAACGAATAATTTTAGCGAAATTTCAATTTTTTTCATCTTTTTTTCCCTTAATTTTCCTTATTTTATCGAGATTTGACCGAAAAAAGCAAGAAAAACGAATAATTTTAGCGAAATTTAAATTTTTTTCCTCTTTTTTTCCCTTAATTTTCCTTATTTTATCGAGATTATACCAAAAAAAGCAAGAAAAACGAATAATTTTAGCGAAATTTCAATTTTTTTCCTTTTTTTTCCTTCATTCTCCTCATTTAACGAGATTTGACCGAAAAAAGCAAGAAAAACGAATAATTTTATGGAAATAACAATTTTTATCCTCTTTTTTTCCATTAATTTTCCTTATTTTATCGAGATTTGACCGAAAAAAGCAAGAAAAACGAATAATTTTATCGAAATTTCAATTTCTATCCTATTCTTTTCCCTTAATTTTCCTTATTTTATCGAGATTTGACCGAAAGAAGCAAGAAAAACGAATAATTTTAGCGAAATTTCAATTTTTTTCCACTTTTTTTCCCTTAATTTTCCTTATTTTATCGAGATTTGACCAAAAAAGCAAGAAAAACGAATAATTATAGATAATATAATAAATTTCAATTTTTTTCTTCTTTTTTTCCCTTAATTTTCCTTATTTTATCGAGATTTGACCGAAAAGAGCAAGAAAAACGAATAATTTTAGCGAAATTTCAATTTTTTTCCACTTTTTTTCGCTTAATTTTCCTTATTTAATCGTGATTTGACCGAAAAAAGCAAGAAAAACGAATAATTTTAGCGAAATATCAATTTTTATCCTATTTTCTCCCTTAATTTTCCTTATTTTATCGAGATTTGACCGAAAAATGCAAGAAAAACGAATAATTTTATCGAAATTTCAATTTTTATCATCTTGTTTCCCTTGATTTTCCTTATTTAATCGAGATTTGACCGAAAAAAGCAAGAAAAACGAATACTTTTAGCGAAATTTCAATTTTTTCCTCTTTTTTTCCCTTAATTTTCCTTAGTTTATTGAAATTTGACCGAAAAAAGCAAGAAAAATGAATAATTTTAGCGAAATTTTAATTTTTATCCTCTTTTTTTCCCTTTATTAATCGAGATTTAACCGAAAAAAGCAAGAAAACGAATAATTATAGCGAAATTTCAATTTTTTTCTTCTTTTTTCCCCTTAATTTTCCTTATTTTAACGAGATTTGACCGAAAAAAGCAAGAAAAACGAATAATTTTAGCGAAATTTCAATTTTTTTCATCTTTTTTTCCCTTAATTTTCCTTATTTTATCAAAATTTGACCGAAAAAAGCAAGAAAAACGAATAATTTTAGCGAAATTTCAATTTTTTTTTTTTTTTTCCTTCATTCTCCTCATTTAACGAGAATTGACCGAAAAAAGCAAGAAAAACGAATAATTTTATGGAAATAACAATTTTTATCCTCTTTTTTTCCATTAATTTTCCTTATTTTATCGAGATTTGACCGAAAAAAGCAAGAAAAACGAATAATTTTATCGAAATTTCAATTTCTATCCTCTTCTTTTCCCTTAATTTTCCTTATTTTATCGAGATTTGACCGAAAAAAGCAAGAAAAACGAATAATTTTAGCGAAATTTCAATTTTTTTCCACTTTTCTTCCCTTAATTTTCCTTATTTTATCGAGATTTGACCGAAAAAAGCAAGAAAAACGAATAATTATAGATAATATAATAAATTTCAATTTTTTTCTTCTTTTTTTCCCTTAATTTTCCTTATTTTATCGAGATTTGACCGAAAAGAGCAAGAAAAACGAATAATTTTAGCGAAATTTCAATTTTTTTCCAATTTTTCGCTTAATTTTCCTTATTTAATCGAGATTTGACCGAAAAAAGCAAGAAAAACGAATAATTTTAGCGAAATATCAATTTTTATCCTCTTTTTTCCCTTAATTTTCCTTATTTTATCGAGATTTGACCGAAAAAAGCAAGAAAAACGAATAATTATAGATAATATAATAAATTTCAATTTTTTTCTTCTTTTTTTCCCTTAATTTTCCTTATTTTATCGAGATTTGACCGAAAAGAGCAAGAAAAACGAATAATTTTAGCGAAATTTCAATTTTTTTCCAATTTTTCGCTTAATTTTCCTTATTTAATCGAGATTTGACCGAAAAAAGCAAGAAAAACGAATAATTTTAGCGAAATATCAATTTTTAACCTCTTTTCTCCCTTAATTTTCCTTATTTTATCGAGATTTGACCGAAAAATGCAAGAAAAACGAATATTTTTAGCGAAATTTAAATTTTTTTCCCCTTTTTTTCCCTTAATTTTCCTTATTTTATCGAGATTTGACCGAAAAAAGCAAGAAAAACGAATAATTTTTGCGAAATTTCAATTTTTTTCCTCTTTTTTTCCATTAATTTTCCTTATTTTATCGAGATTTGACCGAAAAAAGGAAGAAAAACGAATAATTTTAGCGAAATATCAATTATTATCCTCTTTATTTCCATTAATTTTCCTTATTTTATCGAGATTTGACCGAAAAAAGCAAGATAAACGAATAATTTTTGCGAAATTTAAATTTTTTTCCTCTTTTTTTCCCTTAATTTTCCTTTTTTTATCGAGATTTGACCGAAAAAAGCAAGAAAAACGAATAATTTTAGCGAAATTTCAATTTTTTCCTCTTTTTTTCCTTCTTTCTCCTCATTTAACGAGATTTGACCGAAATAAGAAGGAAAAAAGAATAATTTTATCGAAATAACAATTTTTTTCCTTTTTTTTTCCTTCATTCTCCTCATTTAACGAGATTTGACCGAAAAAAGCAAGAAAAACGAATAATTTTATGGAAATAACAATTTTTATCCTCTTTTTTTCCATTAATTTTCCTTATTTTATTAAGATTTGACCGAAAAAAGCAAGAAAAACGAATAATTTTATCGAAATTTCAATTTATATCCTCTTCTTTTCCCTTAATTTTCCTTATTTTATCGAGATTTGACCGAAATAAGCAAGAAAACGAATAATTTTAGCGATATTTAAATTTTTTTCCACTTTTTTTCCCTTAATTTTCCTTATTTTATCGAGATTTGACCGAAAAAAGCAAGAAAAACGAATAATTATAGATAATATAATAAATTTCAATTTTTTTCTTCTTTTTTTCCCTTAATTTTCCTTATTTTATCGAGATTTGACCGAAAAAAGCAAGAAAAACGAATAATTTTAGCGAAATTTCAATTTTTTTCATCTTTTTTTCCCTTAATTTTCCTTATTTTATCGAGATTTGACCGAAAAAAGCAAGAAAAACGAATAATTTTAGCGAAATTTAAATTTTTTTCCTCTTTTTTTCCCTTAATTTTCCTTATTTTATCGAGATTATACCAAAAAAAGCAAGAAAAACGAATAATTTTAGCGAAATTTCAATTTTTTTCCTTTTTTTTCCTTCATTCTCCTCATTTAACGAGATTTGACCGAAAAAAGCAAGAAAAACGAATAATTTTATGGAAATAACAATTTTTATCCTCTTTTTTTCCATTAATTTTCCTTATTTTATCGAGATTTGACCGAAAAAAGCAAGAAAAACGAATAATTTTATCGAAATTTCAATTTCTATCCTATTCTTTTCCCTTAATTTTCCTTATTTTATCGAGATTTGACCGAAAGAAGCAAGAAAAACGAATAATTTTAGCGAAATTTCAATTTTTTTCCACTTTTTTTCCCTTAATTTTCCTTATTTTATCGAGATTTGACCAAAAAAGCAAGAAAAACGAATAATTATAGATAATATAATAAATTTCAATTTTTTTCTTCTTTTTTTCCCTTAATTTTCCTTATTTTATCGAGATTTGACCGAAAAGAGCAAGAAAAACGAATAATTTTAGCGAAATTTCAATTTTTTTCCACTTTTTTTCGCTTAATTTTCCTTATTTAATCGTGATTTGACCGAAAAAAGCAAGAAAAACGAATAATTTTAGCGAAATATCAATTTTTATCCTATTTTCTCCCTTAATTTTCCTTATTTTATCGAGATTTGACCGAAAAATGCAAGAAAAACGAATATTTTTAGCCAAATTTAAATTTTTTTCCTCTTTTTTTCCCTTTATTTTCCTTATTTTATCGAGATTTGACAGAAAAAAGCAAGAAAAACGAATAATTTTTGCGAAATTTCAATTTTTTTCCTCTTTTTTTCCATTAATTTTCCTTATTTTATCGAGATTTGACCGAAAAAAGCAAGATAAACGAATAATTTTGCGAAATTTAAATTTTTTTCCTCTTTTTTTCCCTTAATTTTCCTTTTTTTATCGAGATTTGACCGAAAAAAGCAAGAAAAACGAATAATTTTAGCGAAATTTCAATTTTTTCCTCTTTTTTTCCTTCTTTCTCCTCATTTAACGAGATTTGACCGAAATAAGAAGGAAAAAAGAATAATTTTATCGAAATAACAATTTTTTTCCATTAATTTTCCTTATTTTATCGAGATTTGACCGAAAAAAGGAAGAAAAACGAATAATTTTAGCGAAATTTCAATTTTTTTCCTCTTTTTTTCCCTTAATTTTCCTTACTTTATCGAGATTTGACCGCAAAAAGCAAGAAAAACGAATAATTTTAGCGAAATTTCTATAATTTCTCTCTTTTTTTCAATTAATTTTTCTTTATTTTATCGGGATTTGACCGAAAAAAGCAAGAAAAACGAATAATTTTAGCGAAATTTCAATTTTTTTCCTCTTTTTTTCCCTTAATTTTCCTTATTTTATCGAGATTTGACCGAAAAAAGCAAGAAAAACGAATAATTTTAGCGAAATTTCAATTTTTTTCATCTTTTTTTCTCTTAATTTTCGTTATTTTATCGAGATTTGACCGAAAAAAGCAAGAAAAACGAATAATTTTAGCGAAATTTCAATTTTTTTCCTCTTTTTTTCCCTTAATTTTCCTTATTTTATCGAGATTTGACCAAAAAAAGCAAGAAAAACGAATAATTTTAGCGAAATTTCAATTTTTTTCCTTTTTTTTCCTTCATTCTCCTCATTTAACGAGATTTGACCGAAAAAAGCAAGAAAAACGAATAATTTTATGGAAATAACAATTTTTATCCTCTTTTTTTCCATTAATTTTCCTTATTTTATCGAGATTTGACCGAAAAAAGCAAGAAAAACGAATAATTTTATCGAAATTTCAATTTCTATCCTCTTCTTTTCCCTTAATTTTCCTTATTTTATCGAGATTTGACCGAAAGAAGCAAGAAAAACGAATAATTTTAGCGAAATTTCAATTTTTTTCCACTTTTTTTCCCTTAATTTTCCTTATTTTATTGAGATTTGACCAAAAAAGCAAGAAAAACGAATAATTATAGATAATATAATAAATTTCAATTTTTTTTCCCTTAATTTTCCTTATTTTATCGAGATTTGACCGAAAAGAGCAAGAAAAACGAATAATTTTAGCGAAATTTCAATTTTTTTCCACTTTTTTTCGCTTAATTTTCCTTATTTAATCGTGATTTGACCGAAAAAAGCAAGAAAAACGAATAATTTTAGCGAAATATCAATTTTTATCCTCTTTTCTCCCTTAATTTTCCTTATTTTATCGAGATTTGACCGAAAAATGCAAGAAAAACGAATATTTTTAGCCAAATTTAAATTTTTTTCCTCTTTTTTTCCCTTTATTTTCCTTATTTTATCGAGATTTGACAGAAAAAAGCAAGAAAAACGAATAATTTTTGCGAAATTTCAATTTTTTTCCTCTTTTTTTCCATTAATTTTCCTTATATTTTCGAGATTTGACCGAAAAAAGCAAGATAAACGAATAATTTTGCGAAATTTAAATTTTTTTCCTCTTTTTTTCCCTTAATTTTCCTTTTTTTATCGAGATTTGACCGAAAAAAGCAAGAAAAACGAATAATTTTAGCGAAATTTCAATTTTTTCCTCTTTTTTTCCTTCTTTCTCCTCATTTAACGAGATTTGACCGAAATAAGAAGGAAAAAAGAATAATTTTATCGAAATAACAATTTTTTTCCATTAATTTTCCTTATTTTATCGAGATTTGACCGAAAAAAGGAAGAAAAACGAATAATTTTAGCGAAATTTCAATTTTTTTCCTCTTTTTTTCCCTTAATTTTCCTTACTTTATCGAGATTTGACCGCAAAAAGCAAGAAAAACGAATAATTTTAGCGAAATTTCTATAATTTCTCTCTTTTTTTCAATTAATTTTTCTTTATTTTATCGGGATTTGACCGAAAAAAGCAAGAAAAACGAATAATTTTAGCGAATTTCAATTTTTTTCCTCTTTTTTTCCCTTAATTTTCCTTATTTTATCGAGATTTGACCGAAAAAAGCAAGAAAAACGAATAATTTTAGCGAAATTTCAATTTTTTTCATCTTTTTTTCTCTTAATTTTCCTTATTTTATCGAGATTTGACCGAAAAAAGCAAAAAAAACGAATAATTTTAGCGAAATTTCAATTTTTTTCCTCTTTTTTTCCCTTAATTTTCCTTAGTTTATCGTGATTTGACCGAAAAAAGCAAGAAAAACGAATAATTTTAGCGAAATTTCAATTTTTATCCTCTTTTTTCCCTTAATTTTCCTTATTTTATCGAGATTTGACCGAAAAAAAGAAGAAAAACGAATAATTTTAGCGAAATATAAATTTTTATCCTCTTTTTTTCCCTTAATTTTCCTTATTTTATCGAGATTTGACCGAAAAAAGCAAGAAAAACGAATAATTTTAGCGAAATTTCAATTTTTTTCCTCTTTTTTTCCCTTATTTTTCCTTATTTTATCGAGATTTGACCGATAAAAGCAAGAAAAACGAATAATTTTAGCGAAATATCAATTTTTATCCTCTTTTTTCCCTTAATTTTCCTTATTTTATCGAGATAAGACCGAAAAAAGCAAGAAAAACGAATAATTTTAGCAAAATTTAAATTTTTTCCTCTTTTTTACCCTTAATTTTCCTTGTTTTATCGAGATTTGTCCGAAAAAAGCAAGAAAAACGAATAATTTTAGCGAAATTCCAAATTTTTTCCTTTTTTTTCCCTTCATTCTCCTCATTTAACGAGATTTGACCGAAAAAAGAAAGAAAAAAGAAATAATTTTATCGAAATAACAATTTTTATCCTCTTTTTTTCCATTAATTTTCCTTATTTTATCGAGATTTGACAGAAAAAAGGAAGAAAAACGAATAATTTTAGCGAAATATCAATTTTTATCCTCTTTTTTCCCTTAATTTTCCTTATTTTATCGAGATAAGACCGAAAAAAGCAAGAAAAACGAATAATTTTAGCAAAATTTAAATTTTTTCCTCTTTTTTACCCTTAATTTTCCTTGTTTTATCGAGATTTGTCCGAAAAAAGCAAGAAAAACGAATAATTTTAGCGAAATTCCAAATTTTTTCCTTTTTTTTCCCTTCATTCTCCTCATTTAACGAGATTTGACCGAAAAAAGAAAGAAAAAAGAAATAATTTTATCGAAATAACAATTTTTATCCTCTTTTTTTCCATTAATTTTCCTTATTTTATCGAGATTTGACAGAAAAAAGGAAGAAAAACGAATAATTTTAGCGAAATTTCAATTTTTTCCTCTTTTATTCCCTTAATTTTCCTTACTTTATCGAGATTTGACCACAAAAAGCAAGAAAAACGAATAATTATAGATAATATAATAAATTTCAATTTTTTTCTTCTTTTTTTCCCTTAATTTTCCTTATTTTATCGAGATTTGACCGAAAAGAGCAAGAAAAACGAATAATTTTAGCGAAATTTCAATTTTTTTCCACTTTTTTTCGCTTAATTTTCCTTATTTAATCGTGATTTGACCGAAAAAAGCAAGAAAAACGAATAATTTTAGCGAAATATCAATTTTTATCCTCTTTTCTCCCTTAATTTTCCTTATTTTATCGAGATTTGACCGAAAAATGCAAGAAAAACGAATATTTTTAGCCAAATTTAAATTTTTTTCCTCTTTTTTTCCCTTTATTTTCCTTATTTTATCGAGATTTGACAGAAAAAAGCAAGAAAAACGAATAATTTTTGCGAAATTTCAATTTTTTTCCTCTTTTTTTCCATTAATTTTCCTTATATTATCGAGATTTGACCGAAAAAAGCAAGATAAACGAATAATTTTGCGAAATTTAAATTTTTTTCCTCTTTTTTTCCCTTAATTTTCCTTTTTTTATCGAGATTTGACCGAAAAAAGCAAGAAAAACGAATAATTTTAGCGAAATTTCAATTTTTTCCTCTTTTTTTCCTTCTTTCTCCTCATTTAACGAGATTTGACCGAAATAAGAAGGAAAAAAGAATAATTTTATCGAAATAACAATTTTTTTCCATTAATTTTCCTTATTTTATCGAGATTTGACCGAAAAAAGGAAGAAAAACGAATAATTTTAGCGAAATTTCAATTTTTTTCCTCTTTTTTTCCCTTAATTTTCCTTACTTTATCGAGATTTGACCGCAAAAAGCAAGAAAAACGAATAATTTTAGCGAAATTTCTATAATTTCTCTTTTTTTTTCAATTAATTTTTCTTTATTTTATCGGGATTTGACCGAAAAAAGCAAGAAAAATGAATAATTTTAGCGAAATTTCAATTTTTTTCCTCTTTTTTTCCCTTAATTTTCCTTATTTTATCGAGATTTGACCGAAAAAAGCAAGAAAAACGAATAATTTTAGCGAAATTTCAATTTTTTTCATCTTTTTTTCTCTTAATTTTCCTTATTTTATCGAGATTTGACCGAAAAAAGCAAGAAAAACGAATAATTTTAGCGAAATTTCAATTTTTTTCCTCTTTTTTTCCCTTAATTTTCCTTATTTTATCGAGATTTGACCAAAAAAAGCAAGAAAAACGAATAATTTTAGCGAAATTTCAATTTTTTTCCTTTTTTTTCCTTCATTCTCCTCATTTAACGAGATTTGACCGAAAAAAGCAAGAAAAACGAATAATTTTATGGAAATAACAATTTTTATCCTCTTTTTTTCCATTAATTTTCCTTATTTTATCGAGATTTGACCGAAAAAAGCAAGAAAAACGAATAATTTTATCGAAATTTCAATTTCTATCCTCTTCTTTTCCCTTAATTTTCCTTATTTTATCGAGATTTGACCGAAAGAAGCAAGAAAAACGAATAATTTTAGCGAAATTTCAATTTTTTTCCACTTTTTTTCCCTTAATTTTCCTTATTTTATCGAGATTTGACCAAAAAAGCAAGAAAAACGAATAATTATAGATAATATAATAAATTTCAATTTTTTTTCCCTTAATTTTCCTTATTTTATCGAGATTTGACCGAAAAGAGCAAGAAAAACGAATAATTTTAGCGAAATTTCAATTTTTTTCCACTTTTTTTCGCTTAATTTTCCTTATTTAATCGTGATTTGACCGAAAAAAGCAAGAAAAACGAATAATTTTAGCGAAATATCAATTTTTATCCTCTTTTCTCCCTTAATTTTCCTTATTTTATCGAGATTTGACCGAAAAATGCAAGAAAAACGAATATTTTTAGCCAAATTTAAATTTTTTTCCTCTTTTTTTCCCTTTATTTTCCTTATTTTATCGAGATTTGACAGAAAAAAGCAAGAAAAACGAATAATTTTTGCGAAATTTCAATTTTTTTCCTCTTTTCTTCCATTAATTTTCCTCATATTATCGAGATTTGACCGAAAAAAGCAAGATAAACGAATAATTTTGCGAAATTTAAATTTTTTTCCTCTTTTTTTCCCTTAATTTTCCTTTTTTTATCGAGATTTGACCGAAAAAAGCAAGAAAAACGAATAATTTTAGCGAAATTTCAATTTTTTCCTCTTTTTTTCCTTCTTTCT
Source organism: Sympetrum striolatum (assembly GCA_947579665.1). Taxonomy (NCBI): domain Eukaryota; kingdom Metazoa; phylum Arthropoda; class Insecta; order Odonata; family Libellulidae; genus Sympetrum; species Sympetrum striolatum. The sequence continues at coordinate 13,661 of CANPUZ010000346.1, forward strand.
CCTCATTTAACGAGATTTGACCGAAATAAGAAGGAAAAAAGAATAATTTTATCGAAATAACAATTTTTTTCCATTAATTTTCCTTATTTTATCGAGATTTGACCGAAAAAAGGAAGAAAAACGAATAATTTTAGCGAAATTTCAATTTTTTTCCTCTTTTTTTCCCTTAATTTTCCTTACTTTATCGAGATTTGACCGCAAAAAGCAAGAAAAACGAATAATTTTAGCGAAATTTCTATAATTTCTCTTTTTTTTTCAATTAATTTTTCTTTATTTTATCGGGATTTGACCGAAAAAAGCAAGAAAAACGAATAATTTTAGCGAAATTTCAATTTTTTTCCTCTTTTTTTCCCTTAATTTTCCTTATTTTATCGAGATTTGACCGAAAAAAGCAAGAAAAACGAATAATTTTAGCGAAATTTCAATTTTTTTCATCTTTTTTTCTCTTAATTTTCCTTATTTTATCGAGATTTGACCGAAAAAAGCAAGAAAAACGAATAATTTTAGCGAAATTTCAATTTTTTTCCTCTTTTTTTCCCTTAATTTTCCTTAGTTTATCGTGATTTGACCGAAAAAAGCAAGAAAAACGAATAATTTTAGCGAAATTTCAATTTTTATCCTCTTTTTTCCCTTAATTTTCCTTATTTTATCGAGATTTGACCGAAAAAAAGAAGAAAAACGAATAATTTTAGCGAAATATAAATTTTTATCCTCTTTTTTTCCCTTAATTTTCCTTATTTTATCGAGATTTGACCGAAAAAAGCAAGAAAAACGAATAATTTTAGCGAAATTTCAATTTTTTTCCTCTTTTTTTCCCTTATTTTTCCTTATTTTATCGAGATTTGACCGATAAAAGCAAGAAAAACGAATAATTTTAGCGAAATATCAATTTTTATCCTCTTTTTTCCCTTAATTTTCCTTGTTTTATCGAGATTTGTCCGAAAAAAGCAAGGAAAACGAATAATTTTAGCGAAATTCCAAATTTTTTCCTTTTTTTTCTCTTCATTCTCCTCATTTAACGAGATTTGACCGAAAAAAGAAAGAAAAAAGAAATAATTTTATCGAAATAACAATTTTTATCCTCTTTTTTTCCATTAATTTTCCTTATTTTATCGAGATTTGACAGAAAAAAGGAAGAAAAACGAATAATTTTAGCGAAATTTCAATTTTTTCCTCTTTTATTCCCTTAATTTTCCTTACTTTATCGAGATTTGACCACAAAAAGCAAGAAAAAGGAATCATTTTAGGGAAATTTCGATTGTTTTCCTCTATTTTTCCCTTAATTTTCCTTATTTTATCGAGATTTGACCGAAAAAAGCAAGAAAAACGATTAATTTTTGCGAAATTTCAATTTTTTTCCTCTTTTTTTCCAGTAATTTTCCTTATTTTATCGAGATTTGACCGAAAAAAGGAAGAAAAACGAATAATTTTAGCGAAATATCAATTTTTATCCTCTTTTTTCCCCTTAATTTTCCTTATTTTATCGAGATTTGACCGAAAAAAGCAAGAAAAACGAATAATTTTTGTGAAATTTAAATATTCTTCCTCTTTTTTTCCCTTAATTTTCCTTGTTTTATCGAGATTTGACCGAAAAAAGCAAGAAAAACGAATAATTTTAGCGAAATTTCAATTTTTTTCATCTTTTTTTCCCTTAATTTTCCTTATTTTATCGAGATTTGACCGAAAAAAGCAAGAAAAACGAATAATTTTAGCGAAATTTCAATTTTTTCCCTCTTTTTTCCCATAATTTTCCTTAGTTTATCGAGATTTGACCGAAAAAAGCAAGAAAAACGAATAATTTTAGCGAAATTTCAATTTTTATCCTCTTTTTTCTCTTAATTTTCCTTATTTTATCGAGATTTGACCGAAAAAACCAAGAAAAACGAATAATTTTAGCGAAATTTCAATTTTTTCCTCTTTTTTTCCCTTAATTTTACTTATTTTATCGATATTTGACCGAAAAAAGCAAGAAAAACGAATAATTTTAGCGAAATTTCAATTTTTTCCTCTTTTTTTCCCTTAATTTTACTTATTTTATCGATATTTGACCGAAAAAAGCAAGAAAAACGAATAATTTTATCAAAATTTCAATTTCTATCCTCTTCTTTTCCCTTAATTTTCCTTATTTTATCGAGATTTGACCAAAAAAAGCAAGAAAAACGAATAATTTTAGCGAAATTTCAATTTTTTTCCACTTTTTTTCTCTTAATTTTCCTTATTTTATCGAGATTTGACCGAAAAAAGCAAGAAAAACGAATAATTTTAGCAAAATATCAATTTTTATCCTCTTTTTTCCCTTAATTTTCCTTATTTTATCGAGATTTGACCGAAAAAAGCAAGAAAAACGAATAATTTTAGCGAAATTTAAATTTTTTTCCTCTTTTTTTCCCTTAATTTTCCTTATTTTATCGAGATTTGTCCGAAAAAAGGAAGAAAAACGAATAATTTTAGCGAAATTTCAATTTCTTTCCTTTTTTTTCCCTTCATTCTCCTCATTTAACGAGATTTGACCGAAAAAAGAAAGAAAAAAGAAATAATTTTATCGAAATAACAATTTTTATCCTCTTTTTTTCCATTAATTTTCCTTATTTTATCGAGATTTGACAGAAAAAAGGAAGAAAAACGAATAATTTTTGCGAAATTTCAATTTTTTTCCTCTTTTATTCCCTTAATTTTCCTTACTTTATCGAGATTTGACCACAAAAAGCAAGAAAAAGGAATCATTTTAGGGAAATTTCGATTGTTTTCCTCTATTTTTCCCTTAATTTTCCTTATTTTATCGAGATTTGACCGAAAAAAGCAAGAAAAACGAATAATTATAGATAATATAATAAATTACAATTTTTATCTTCTTTTTTTCCCTTAATTTTCCTTATTTTATCGAGATTTGACCGAAGAAAGCAAGAAAAACGAATAATTTTAGCGAAATTTCAATTTTTTTCATCTTTTTTTCCCTTAATTTTCCTTATTTTATCGAGATTTGACCAAAAAAGCAACAAAAACGAATAATTATAGATAATATAATAAATTTCAATTTTTTTCTTCTTTTTTTCCCTTAATTTTCCTTATTTTATCGAGATTTGACCGAAAAGAGCAAGAAAAACGAATAATTTTAGCGAAATTTCAATTTTTTTCCACTTTTTTTCGCTTAATTTTCCTTATTTAATCGTGATTTGACCGAAAAAAACAAGAAAAACGAATAATTTTAGCGAAATATCAATTTTTATCCTCTTTTCTCCCTTAATTTTCCTTATTTTATCGAGATTTGACCGAAAAATGCAAGAAAAACGAATATTTTTAGCCAAATTTAAATTTTTTTCCTCTTTTTTTCCCTTTATTTTCCTTATTTTATCGAGATTTGACAGAAAAAAGCAAGAAAAACGAATAATTTTTGCGAAATTTCAATTTTTTTCCTCTTTTTTTCCATTAATTTTCCTTATTTTATCGAGATTTGACCGAAAAAAGCAAGATAAACGAATAATTTTGCGAAATTTAAATTTTTTTCCTCTTTTTTTCCCTTAATTTTCCTTTTTTTATCGAGATTTGACCGAAAAAAGCAAGAAAAACGAATAATTTTAGCGAAATTTCAATTTTTTCCTCTTTTTTTCCTTCTTTCTCCTCATTTAACGAGATTTGACCGAAATAAGAAGGAAAAAAGAATAATTTTATCGAAATAACAATTTTTTTCCATTAATTTTCCTTATTTTATCGAGATTTGACCGAAAAAAGGAAGAAAAACGAATAATTTTAGCGAAATTTCAATTTTTTTCCTCTTTTTTTCCCTTAATTTTCCTTACTTTATCGAGATTTGACCGCAAAAAGCAAGAAAAACGAATAATTTTAGCGAAATTTCTATAATTTCTCTCTTTTTTTCAATTAATTTTTCTTTATTTTATCGGGATTTGACCGGAAAAAGCAAGAAAAACGAATAATTTTAGCGAAATTTCAATTTTTTTCCTCTTTTTTTCCCTTAATTTTCCTTATTTTATCGAGATTTGACCGAAAAAAGCAAGAAAAACGAATAATTTTAGCGAAATTTCAATTTTTTTCATCTTTTTTTCTCTTAATTTTCCTTATTTTATCGAGATTTGACCGAAAAAAGCAAGAAAAACGAATAATTTTAGCGAAATTTCAATTTTTTTCCTCTTTTTTTCCCTTAATTTTCCTTATTTTATCGAGATTTGACCGAAAAAACCAAGAAAAACGAATAATTTTAGCGAAATTTCAATTTTTTCCTCTTTTTTTCCCTTAATTTTACTTATTTTATCGATATTTGACCGAAAAAAGCAAGAAAAACGAATAATTTTAGCGAAATTTCAATTTTTTCCTCTTTTTTTCCCTTAATTTTACTTATTTTATCGATATTTGACCGAAAAAAGCAAGAAAAACGAATAATTTTATCAAAATTTCAATTTCTATCCTCTTCTTTTCCCTTAATTTTCCTTATTTTATCGAGATTTGACCAAAAAAAGCAAGAAAAACGAATAATTTTAGCGAAATTTCAATTTTTTTCCACTTTTTTTCTCTTAATTTTCCTTATTTTATCGAGATTTGACCGAAAAAAGCAAGAAAAACGAATAATTTTAGCAAAATATCAATTTTTATCCTCTTTTTTCCCTTAATTTTCCTTATTTTATCGAGATTTGACCGAAAAAAGCAAGAAAAACGAATAATTTTAGCGAAATTTAAATTTTTTTCCTCTTTTTTTCCCTTAATTTTCCTTATTTTATCGAGATTTGTCCGAAAAAAGGAAGAAAAACGAATAATTTTAGCGAAATTTCAATTTCTTTCCTTTTTTTTCCCTTCATTCTCCTCATTTAACGAGATTTGACCGAAAAAAGAAAGAAAAAAGAAATAATTTTATCGAAATAACAATTTTTATCCTCTTTTTTTCCATTAATTTTCCTTATTTTATCGAGATTTGACAGAAAAAAGGAAGAAAAACGAATAATTTTTGCGAAATTTCAATTTTTTTCCTCTTTTATTCCCTTAATTTTCCTTACTTTATCGAGATTTGACCACAAAAAGCAAGAAAAAGGAATCATTTTAGGGAAATTTCGATTGTTTTCCTCTATTTTTCCCTTAATTTTCCTTATTTTATCGAGATTTGACCGAAAAAAGCAAGAAAAACGAATAATTATAGATAATATAATAAATTACAATTTTTATCTTCTTTTTTTCCCTTAATTTTCCTTATTTTATCGAGATTTGACCGAAGAAAGCAAGAAAAACGAATAATTTTAGCGAAATTTCAATTTTTTTCATCTTTTTTTCCCTTAATTTTCCTTATTTTATCGAGATTTGACCAAAAAAGCAAGAAAAACGAATAATTATAGATAATATAATAAATTTCAATTTTTTTCTTCTTTTTTTCCCTTAATTTTCCTTATTTTATCGAGATTTGACCGAAAAGAGCAAGAAAAACGAATAATTTTAGCGAAATTTCAATTTTTTTCCACTTTTTTTCGCTTAATTTTCCTTATTTAATCGTGATTTGACCGAAAAAAACAAGGAAAAACGAATAATTTTAGCGAAATATCAATTTTTATCCTCTTTTCTCCCTTAATTTTCCTTATTTTATCGAGATTTGACCGAAAAATGCAAGAAAAACGAATATTTTTAGCCAAATTTAAATTTTTTTCCTCTTTTTTTCCCTTTATTTTCCTTATTTTATCGAGATTTGACAGAAAAAAGCAAGAAAAACGAATAATTTTTGCGAAATTTCAATTTTTTTCCTCTTTTTTTCCATTAATTTTCCTTATTTTATCGAGATTTGACCGAAAAAAGCAAGATAAACGAATAATTTTGCGAAATATAAATTTTTTTCCTCTTTTTTTCCCTTAATTTTCCTTTTTTTATCGAGATTTGACCGAAAAAAGCAAGAAAAACGAATAATTTTAGCGAAATTTCAATTTTTTCCTCTTTTTTTCCTTCTTTCTCCTCATTTAACGAGATTTGACCGAAATAAGAAGGAAAAAAGAATAATTTTATCGAAATAACAATTTTTTTCCATTAATTTTCCTTATTTTATCGAGATTTGACCGAAAAAAGGAAGAAAAACGAATAATTTTAGCGAAATTTCAATTTTTTTCCTCTTTTTTTCCCTTAATTTTCCTTACTTTATCGAGATTTGACCGCAAAAAGCAAGAAAAACGAATAATTTTAGCGAAATTTCTATAATTTCTCTCTTTTTTTCAATTAATTTTTCTTTATTTTATCGGGATTTGACCGGAAAAAGCAAGAAAAACGAATAATTTTAGCGAAATTTCAATTTTTTTCCTCTTTTTTTCCCTTAATTTTCCTTATTTTATCGAGATTTGACCGAAAAAAGCAAGAAAAACGAATAATTTTAGCGAAATTTCAATTTTTTTCATCTTTTTTTCTCTTAATTTTCCTTATTTTATCGAGATTTGACCGAAAAAAGCAAGAAAAACGAATAATTTTAGCGAAATTTCAATTTTTTTCCTCTTTTTTTCCCTTAATTTTCCTTAGTTTATCGTGATTTGACCGAAAAAAGCAAGAAAAACGAATAATTTTAGCGAAATTTCAATTTTTTTCCTCTTTTTTCCCTTAATTTTCCTTATTTTATCGAGATTTGACCGAGAAAAGCAAGAAAAACGAATAATTTTAGCGAAATTTAAATTTTTTTCCTCTTTTTTTCCCTTAATTTTCCTTATTTTTTCGAGATTTGACCAAAAAAAGCAAGAAAAACGAATAATTTTATCAAAATTTCAATTTCTATCCTCTTCTTTTCCCTTAATTTTCCTTATTTTATCGAGATTTGACCGAAAAAAGCAAGAAAAACGAATAATTTTAGCGAAATTTCAATTTTTTTCATCGTTTTTACCCTTAATTTTCCTTATTTTATCGAGATTTGACCGAAAAAAGCAAGAAAAACGATTAATTTTTGCGAAATTTCAATTTTTTTCCTCATTTTTCCAGTAATTTTCCTTATTTTATCGAGATTTGACCGAAAAAAGGAAGAAAAACGAATAATTTTAGCGAAATATCAATTTTTATCCTCTTTTTTCCCCTTAATTTTCCTTATTTTATCGAGATTTGACCGAAAAAAGCAAGAAAAACGAATAATTTTTGCGAAATTTAAATATTCTTCCTCTTTTTTTCCCTTAATTTTCCTTGTTTTATCGAGATTTGACCGAAAAAAGCAAGAAAAACGAATAATTTTAGCGAAATTTCAATTTTTTTCATCTTTTTTCTCTTAATTTTCCTTATTTTATCGAGATTTGACCGAAAAAACCAAGAAAAACGAATAATTTTAGCGAAATTTCAATTTTTTCCTCTTTTTTTCCCTTAATTTTACTTATTTTATCGATATTTGACCGAAAAAAGCAAGAAAAACGAATAATTTTAGCGAAATTTCAATTTTTTTCCTCTTTTTTTCCAGTAATTTTCCTTATTTTATCGAGATTTGACCGAAAAAAGGAAGAAAAACGAATAATTTTAGCGAAATATCAATTTTTATCCTCTTTTTTCCCCTTAATTTTCCTTATTTTATCGAGATTTGACCGAAAAAAGCAAGAAAAACGAATAATTTTTGCGAAATTTAAATATTCTTCCTCTTTTTTTCCCTTAATTTTCCTTATTTTATCGAGATTTGACCGAAAAAAGCAAGAAAAACGAATAATTTTAGAGAAATTTCAATTTTTTTCATCGTTTTTACCCATAATTTTCCTTATTTTATCGAGATTTGACCGAAAAAAGCAAGAAGAACGATTAATTTTTGCGAAATTTCAATTTTTTTCCAGTAATTTTCCTTATTTTATCGAGATTTGACCGAAAAAAGGAAGAAAAACGAATAATTTTAGCGAAATATCAATTTTTATCCTCTTTTTTCCCCTTAATTTTCCTTATTTTATCGAGATTTGACCGAAAAAAGCAAGAAAAACGAATAATTTTAGCGAAATTTCAATTTTTTCCTCTTTTTTTCCCTTAATTTTACTTATTTTATCGATATTTGACCGAAAAAAGCAAGAAAAACGATTAATTTTAGCAAAATTTCAATTTTTTTCATCTTTTTTTCCCTTAATTTTCCTTATTTTATCGAGATTTGACCGAACAAAGCAAGAAAAACGAATAATTTTAGCGAAATTTCAATTTTTTCCCTCTTTTTTCCCATAATTTTCCATAGATTATCGAGATTTGACCGAAAAAAGCAAGAAAAACGAATAATTTTAGCGAAATATCAATTTTTATCCTCTTTTTTCCCCTAAATTTTCCTTATTTTATCGAGATTTGACCGAAAAAAGCAAGAAAAACGAATAATTTTTGCGAAATTTAAATATTCTTCCCCTTTTTTTCCCTTAATTTTCCTTGTATTATCGAGATTTGACCGAAAAAAGCAAGAAAAACGAATAATTTTAGCGAAATTTCAATTTTTTTCATCGTTTTTACCCTTAATTTTCCTTATTTAATCGAGATTTGACCGAAAAAAGCAAGAAAAACGATTAATTTTTGCGAAATTTCAATTTTTTTCCTCATTTTTCCAGTAATTTTCCTTATTTTATCGAGATTTGACCGAAAAAAGGAAGAAAAACGAATAATTTTAGCGAAATATCAATTTTTATCCTCTTTTTTCCCCTTAATTTTCCTTATTTTATCGAGATTTGACCGAAAAAAGCAAGAAAAACGAATAATTTTTGCGAAATTTAAATATTCTTCCTCTTTTTTTCCCTTAATTTTCCTTGTTTTATCGAGATTTGACCGAAAAAAGCAAGAAAAACGAATAATTTTAGCGAAATTTCAATTTTTTTCATCTTTTTTTCCCTTAATTTTCCTTATTTTATCGAGATTTGACCGAAAAAAGCAAGAAAAACGAATAATTTTAGCGAAATTTCAATTTTTTCCCTCTTTTTTCCCATAATTTTCCTTAGTTTATCGAGATTTGACCGAAAAAAGCAAGAAAAACGAATAATTTTAGCGAAATTTCAATTTTTTTCCTCTTTTTTTCCCTTAATTTTCCTTATTTTATCGAGATTTGACCGAAAAAAGCAAGAAAAACGAATAATTTTAGCGAAATTTCAATTTTTTTCATCGTTTTTACCCTTAATTTTCCTTATTTTATCGAGATTTGACCGAAAAAAGCAAGAAAAACGATTAATTTTTGCGAAATTTCAATTTTTTTCCTCATTTTTCCAGTAATTTTCCTTATTTTATCGAGATTTGACCGAAAAAAGGAAGAAAAACGAATAATTTTAGCGAAATATCAATTTTTATCCTCTTTTTTCCCCTTAATTTTCCTTATTTTATCGAGATTTGACCGAAAAAAGCAAGAAAAACGAATAATTTTTGCGAAATTTAAATATTCTTCCTCTTTTTTTCCCTTAATTTTCCTTGTTTTATCGAGATTTGACCGAAAAAAGCAAGAAAAACGAATAATTTTAGCGAAATTTCAATTTTTTTCATCTTTTTTCTCTTAATTTTCCTTATTTTATCGAGATTTGACCGAAAAAACCAAGAAAAACGAATAATTTTAGCGAAATTTCAATTTTTTCCTCTTTTTTTCCCTTAATTTTACTTATTTTATCGATATTTGACCGAAAAAAGCAAGAAAAACGAATAATTTTAGCGAAATTTCAATTTTTTTCCTCTTTTTTTCCAGTAATTTTCCTTATTTTATCGAGATTTGACCGAAAAAAGGAAGAAAAACGAATAATTTTAGCGAAATATCAATTTTTATCCTCTTTTTTCCCCTTAATTTTCCTTATTTTATCGAGATTTGACCGAAAAAAGCAAGAAAAACGAATAATTTTTGCGAAATTTAAATATTCTTCCTCTTTTTTTCCCTTAATTTTCCTTATTTTATCGAGATTTGACCGAAAAAAGCAAGAAAAACGAATAATTTTAGAGAAATTTCAATTTTTTTCATCGTTTTTACCCATAATTTTCCTTATTTTATCGAGATTTGACCGAAAAAAGCAAGAAGAACGATTAATTTTTGCGAAATTTCAATTTTTTTCCAGTAATTTTCCTTATTTTATCGAGATTTGACCGAAAAAAGGAAGAAAAACGAATAATTTTAGCGAAATATCAATTTTTATCCTCTTTTTTCCCCTTAATTTTCCTTATTTTATCGAGATTTGACCGAAAAAAGCAAGAAAAACGAATAATTTTAGCGAAATTTCAATTTTTTCCTCTTTTTTTCCCTTAATTTTACTTATTTTATCGATATTTGACCGAAAAAAGCAAGAAAAACGATTAATTTTAGCGAAATTTCAATTTTTTTCATCTTTTTTTCCCTTAATTTTCCTTATTTTATCGAGATTTGACCGAACAAAGCAAGAAAAACGAATAATTTTAGCGAAATTTCAATTTTTTCCCTCTTTTTTCCCATAATTTTCCATAGATTATCGAGATTTGACCGAAAAAAGCAAGAAAAACGAATAATTTTAGCGAAATATCAATTTTTATCCTCTTTTTTCCCCTAAATTTTCCTTATTTTATCGAGATTTGACCGAAAAAAGCAAGAAAAACGAATAATTTTAGCGAAATTTCAATTTTTTCCTCTTTTTTTCCCTTAATTTTACTTATTTTATCGATATTTGACCGTGAAAAGCAAGAAAAACGAATAATTTTAGCGAAATTTCAATTTTTTTCCTCTTTTTTTCCAGTAATTTTCCTTATTTTATCGAGATTTGACCGAAAAAAGCAAGAAAAACGAATAATTTTAGCGAAATTTCAATTTTTATCCTCTTTTTTCCCCTTAATTTTCCTTATTTTATCGAGATTTGACCGAAAAAAGCAAGAAAAACGAATAATTTTTGCGAAATTTAAATATTCTTCCTCTTTTTTTCCCTTAAATTTCCTTATTTTATCGAGATTTGACCGAAAAAAGCAAGAAAAACGAATAATTTTAGCGAAATTTCAATTTTTTTCATCGTTTTTACCCTTAATTTTCCTTTTTTTTCGAGATTTGACCGAAAAAAGCAAGAAAAACGATTAATTTTTGCGAAATTTCAATTTTTTTCCTCTTTTTTCCCCTTAATTTTCCTTATTTTATCGAGATTTGACCGAAAAAAGCAAGAAAAACGAATAATTTTTGCGAAATTTAAATATTCTTCCTCTTTTTTTCCCTTAATTTTCCTTGTTTTATCGAGATTTGACCGAAAAAAGCAAGAAAAACGAATAATTTTAGCGAAATTTCAATTTTTTTCATCTTTTTTTCCCTTAATTTTCCTTATTTTATCGAGATTTGACCGAAAAAAGCAAGAAAAACGAATAATTTTAGCGAAATTTCAATTTTTTCCCTCTTTTTTCCCATAATTTTCCTTAGATTATCGAGATTTGACCGAAAAAAGCAAGAAAAACGAATAATTTTAGCGAAATTTCAATTTTTATCCTCTTTTTTCTCTTAATTTTCCTTATTTTATCGAGATTTGACCGAAAAAACCAAGAACAACGAATAATTTTAGCGAAATTTCAATTTTTTTCCTCTTTTTTTCCCTTAATTTTCCTTATTTTATCGAGATTTGACCGAAAAAAGCAAGAAAAACGAATAATTTTAGCGAAATTTCAATTTTTTTCCTCTTTTTTTCCCTTAATTTTCCTTATTTTATCGAGATTTGACCGAAAAAAGCAAGAAAAACGAATAATTTTAGCGAAATTTCAATTTTTTTCATCGTTTTTCCCCTTAATTTTCCTTATTTTATCGAGATTTGACCGAAAAAAGCAAGAAAAACGATTAATTTTTGCGAAATTTCAATTTTTTTCCTCTTTTTTTCCAGTAATTTTCCTTATTTTATCGAGATTTGACCGAAAAAAGGAAGAAAAACGAATAATTTTAGCGAAATATCAATTTTTATCCTCTTTTTTCCCCTTAATTTTCCTTATTTTATCGAGATTTGACCGAAAAAAGCAAGAAAAACGAATAATTTTTGCGAAATTTAAATATTCTTCCTCTTTTTTTCCCTTAATTTTCCTTGTTTTATCGAGATTTGACCGAAAAAAACAAGAAAAACGAATAATTTTAGCGAAATTTCAATTTTTTTCATCTTTTTTCTCTTAATTTTCCTTATTTTATCGAGATTTGACCGAAAAAACCAAGAAAAACGAATAATTTTAGCGAAATTTCAATTTTTTCCTCTTTTTTTCCCTTAATTTTACTTATTTTATCGATATTTGACCGAAAAAAGCAAGAAAAACGAATAATTTTAGCGAAATTTCAATTTTTTTCCTCTTTTTTTCCAGTAATTTTCCTTATTTTATCGAGATTTGACCGAAAAAAGGAAGAAAAACGAATAATTTTAGCGAAATATCAATTTTTATCCTCTTTTTTCCCCTTAATTTTCCTTATTTTATCGAGATTTGACCGAAAAAAGCAAGAAAAACGAATAATTTTTGCGAAATTTAAATATTCTTCCTCTTTTTTTCCCTTAATTTTCCTTATTTTATCGAGATTTGACCGAAAAAAGCAAGAAAAACGAATAATTTTAGAGAAATTTCAATTTTTTTCATCGTTTTTACCCATAATTTTCCTTATTTTATCGAGATTTGACCGAAAAAAGCAAGAAAAACGATTAATTTTTGCGAAATTTCAATTTTTTTCCAGTAATTTTCCTTATTTTATCGAGATTTGACCGAAAAAAGGAAGAAAAACGAATAATTTTAGCGAAATATCAATTTTTATCCTCTTTTTTCCCCTTAATTTTCCTTATTTTATCGAGATTTGACCGAAAAAAGCAAGAAAAACGAATAATTTTAGCGAAATTTCAATTTTTTCCTCTTTTTTTCCCTTAATTTTACTTATTTTATCGATATTTGACCGAAAAAAGTAAGAAAAACGATTAATTTTAGCGAAATTTCAATTTTTTTCATCTTTTTTTCCCTTAATTTTCCTTATTTTATCGAGATTTGACCGAACAAAGCAAGAAAAACGAATAATTTTAGCGAAATTTCAATTTTTTCCCTCTTTTTTCCCATAATTTTCCATAGATTATCGAGATTTGACCGAAAAAACCAAGAAAAACGAATAATTTTAGCGAAATTTCAATTTTTTCCTCTTTTTTTCCCTTAATTTTACTTATTTTATCGATATTTGACCGAAAAAAGCAAGAAAAACGAATAATTTTAGCGAAATTTCAATTTTTTTCCTCTTTTTTTCCAGTAATTTTCCTTATTTTATCGAGATTTGACCGAAAAAAGGAAGAAAAACGAATAATTTTAGCGAAATATCAATTTTTATCCTCTTTTTTCCCCTTAATTTTCCTTATTTTATCGAGATTTGACCGAAAAAAGCAAGAAAAACGAATAATTTTTGCGAAATTTAAATATTCTTCCTCTTTTTTTCCCTTAATTTTCCTTATTTTATCGAGATTTGACCGAAAAAAGCAAGAAAAACTAATAATTTTAGAGAAATTTCAATTTTTTTCATCGTTTTTACCCATAATTTTCCTTATTTTATCGAGATTTGACCGAAAAAAGCAAGAAAAACGATTAATTTTTGCGAAATTTCAATTTTTTTCCAGTAATTTTCCTTATTTTATCGAGATTTGACCGAAAAAAGGAAGAAAAACGAATAATTTTAGCGAAATATCAATTTTTATCCTCTTTTTTCCCCTTAATTTTCCTTATTTTATCGAGATTTGACCGAAAAAAGCAAGAAAAACGAATAATTTTAGCGAAATTTCAATTTTTTCCTCTTTTTTTCCCTTAATTTTACTTATTTTATCGATATTTGACCGAAAAAAGCAAGAAAAACGATTAATTTTAGCGAAATTTCAATTTTTTTCATCTTTTTTTCCCTTAATTTTCCTTATTTTATCGAGATTTGACCGAACAAAGCAAGAAAAACGAATAATTTTAGCGAAATTTCAATTTTTTCCCTCTTTTTTCCCATAATTTTCCATAGATTATCGAGATTTGACCGAAAAAAGCAAGAAAAACGAATAATTTTAGCGAAATATCAATTTTTATCCTCTTTTTTCCCCTAAATTTTCCTTATTTTATCGAGATTTGACCAAAAAAAGCAAGAAAAACGAATAATTTTAGCGAAATTTCAATTTTTTCCTCTTTTTTTCCCTTAATTTTACTTATTTTATCGATATTTGACCGAGAAAAGCAAGAAAAACGAATAATTTTAGCGAAATTTCAATTTTTTTCCTCTTTTTTTCCAGTAATTTTCCTTATTTTATCGAGATTTGACCGAAAAACGAATAATTTTAGCGAAATTTCAATTTTTATCCTCTTTTTTCCCCTTAATTTTCCTTATTTTATCGAGATTTGACCGAAAAAAGCAAGAAAAACGAATAATTTTTGCGAAATTTAAATATTCTTCCTCTTTTTTACCCTTAATTTTCCTTTTTTTTCGAGATTTGACCGAAAAAAGCAAGAAAAACGATTAATTTTTGCGAAATTTCAATTTTTTTCCTCTTTTTTCCCCTTAATTTTCCTTATTTTATCGAGATTTGACCGAAAAAAGCAAGAAAAACGAATAATTTTTGCGAAATTTAAATATTCTTCCTCTTTTTTTCCCTTAATTTTCCTTGTTTTATCGAGATTTGACCGAAAAAAGCAAGAAAAACGAATAATTTTAGCGAAATTTCAATTTTTTTCATCTTTTTTTCCCTTAATTTTCCTTATTTTATCGAGATTTGACCGAAAAAAGCAAGAAAAACGAATAATTTTAGCGAAATTTCAATTTTTTCCCTCTTTTTTCCCATAATTTTCCTTAGATTATCGAGATTTGACCGAAAAAAGCAAGAAAAACGAATAATTTTAGCGAAATTTCAATTTTTATCCTCTTTTTTCTCTTAATTTTCCTTATTTTATCGAGATTTGACCGAAAAAACCAAGAACAACGAATAATTTTAGCGAAATTTCAATTTTTTTCCTCTTTTTTTCCCTTAATTTTCCTTATTTTATCGAGATTTGACCGAAAAAAGCAAGAAAAACGAATAATTTTAGCGAAATTTCAATTTTTTTCCTCTTTTTTTCCCTTAATTTTCCTTATTTTATCGAGATTTGACCGAAAAAAGCAAGAAAAACGAATAATTTTAGCGAAATTTCAATTTTTTTCATCGTTTTTACCCTTAATTTTCCTTATTTTATCGAGATTTGACCGAAAAAAGCAAGAAAAACGATTAATTTTTGCGAAATTTCAATTTTTTTCCTCTTTTTTTCCAGTAATTTTCCTTATTTTATCGAGATTTGACCGAAAAAAGGAAGAAAAACGAATAATTTTAGCGAAATATCAATTTTTATCCTCTTTTTTCCCCTTAATTTTCCTTATTTTATCGAGATTTGACCGAAAAAAGCAAGAAAAACGAATAATTTTTGCGAAATTTAAATATTCTTCCTCTTTTTTTCCCTTAATTTTCCTTGTTTTATCGAGATTTGACCGAAAAAAGCAAGAAAAACGAATAATTTTAGCGAAATTTCAATTTTTTTCATCTTTTTTTCCCTTAATTTTCCTTATTTTATCGAGATTTGACCGAAAAAAGCAAAAAAAACGAATAATTTTAGCGAAATTTCAATTTTTTCCCTCTTTTTTCCCATAATTTTCCTTAGATTATCGAGATTTGACCGAAAAAAGCAAGAAAAACGAATAATTTTAGCGAAATTTCAATTTTTATCCTCTTTTTTCTCTTAATTTTCCTTATTTTATCGAGATTTGACCGAAAAAACCTAGAAAAACGAATAATTTTAGCGAAATTTCAATTTTTTTCCTCTTTTTTTCCCTTAATTTTCCTTATTTTATCGAGATTTGACCGAAAAAAGCAAGAAAAACGAATAATTTTAGCGAAATTTCTATTTTTTCCTCTTATTTTCCCTTAATTTTACTTATTTTATCGATATTTGACCGAAAAAAGCAAGAAAAACGATTAATTTTAGCGAAATTTCAATTTTTTTCATCTTTTTTTCCCTTAATTTTCCTTATTTTATCGAGATTTGACCGAACAAAGCAAGAAAAACGAATAATTTTAGCGAAATTTCAATTTTTTCCCTCTTTTTTCCCATAATTTTCCATAGATTATCGAGATTTGACCGAAAAAAGCAAGAAAAACGAATAATTTTAGCGAAATATCAATTTTTATCCTCTTTTTTCCCCTAAATTTTCCTTATTTTATCGAGATTTGACCGAAAAAAGCAAGAAAAACGAATAATTTTAGCGAAATTTAAATTTTTTCCTCTTTTTATCCCTTAATTTTACTTATTTTATCGATATTTGACCGAGAAAAGCAAGAAAAACGAATAATTTTAGCGAAATTTCAATTTTTTTCCTCTTTTTTTCCAGTAATTTTCCTTATTTTATCGAGATTTGACCGAAAAATGCAAGAAAAACGAATAATTTTAGCGAAATTTCAATTTTTATCCTCTTTTTTCCCCTTAATTTTCCTTATTTTATCGAGATTTGACCGAAAAAAGCAAGAAAAACGAATAATTTTTGCGAAATTTAAATATTCTTCCTCTTTTTTTCCCTTAAATTTCCTTATTTTATCGAGATTTGACCGAAAAAAGCAAGAAAAACGAATAATTTTAGCGAAATTTAATTTTTTTCATCGTTTTTACCCTTAATTTTCCTTTTTTTTCGAGATTTGACCGAAAAAAGCAAGAAAAACGATTAATTTTTGCGAAATTTCAATTTTTTTCCTCTTTTTTCCCCTTAATTTTCCTTATTTTATCGAGATTTGACCGAAAAAAGCAAGAAAAACGAATAATTTTTGCGAAATTTAAATATTCTTCCTCTTTTTTTCCCTTAATTTTCCTTGTTTTATCGAGATTTGACCGAAAAAAGCAAGAAAAACGAATAATTTTAGCGAAATTTCAATTTTTTTCATCTTTTTTTCCCTTAATTTTCCTTATTTTATCGAGATTTGACCGAAAAAAGCAAGAAAAACGAATAATTTTAGCGAAATTTCAATTTTTTCCCTCTTTTTTCCCATAATTTTCCTTAGATTATCGAGATTTGACCGAAAAAAGCAAGAAAAACGAATAATTTTAGCGAAATTTCAATTTTTATCCTCTTTTTTCTCTTAATTTTCCTTATTTTATCGAGATTTGACCGAAAAAACCAAGAAAAACGAATAATTTTAGCGAAATTTCAATTTTTTTCCTCTTTTTTTCCCTTAATTTTCCTTATTTTATCGAGATTTGACCGAAAAAAGCAAGAAAAACGAATAATTTTAGCGAAATTTCAATTTTTTTCCTCTTTTTTTCCCTTAATTTTCCTTATTTTATCGAGATTTGACCGAAAAAAGCAAGAAAAACGAATAATTTTAGCAAAATTTCAATTTTTTTCATCGTTTTTACCCTTAATTTTCCTTATTTTATCGAGATTTGACCGAAAAAAGCAAGAAAAACGATTAATTTTTGCGAAACTTCAATTTTTTTCCTCTTTTTTTCCAGTAATTTTCCTTATTTTATCGAGATTTGACCGAAAAAAGGAAGAAAAACGAATAATTTTAGCGAAATATCAATTTTTATCCTCTTTTTTCCCCTTAATTTTCCTTATTTTATCGAGATTTGACCGAAAAAAGAAAGAAAAACGAATAATTTTTGCGAAATTTAAATATTCTTCCTCTTTTTTTCCCTTAATTTTCCTTGTTTTATCGAGATTTGACCGAAAAAAGCAAGAAAAACGAATAATTTTAGCGAAATTTCAATTTTTTTCATCTTTTTTTCCCTTAATTTTCCTTATTTTATCGAGATTTGACCGAAAAAAGCAAAAAAAACGAATAATTTTAGCGAAATTTCAATTTTTTCCCTCTTTTTTCCCATAATTTTCCTTAGATTATCGAGATTTGACCGAAAAAAGCAAGAAAAACGAATAATTTTAGCGAAATTTCAATTTTTATCCTCTTTTTTCTCTTAATTTTCCTTATTTTATCGAGATTTGACCGAAAAAACCTAGAAAAACGAATAATTTTAGCGAAATTTCAATTTTTTTCCTCTTTTTTTCCCTTAATTTTCCTTGTTTTATCGAGATTTGACCGAAAAAAGCAAGAAAAACGAATAATTTTAGCGAAATTTCAATTTTTTTCATCTTTTTTTCCCTTAGTTTCCTTATTTTATCGAGATTTGACCGAAAAAAGCAAGAAAAACGAATAATTTTTGCGAAATTTAAATATTCTTCCTCTTTTTTTCCCTTAATTTTCCTTGTTTTATCGAGATTTGACCGAAAAAAGCAAGAAAAACGAATAATTTTAGCGAAATTTCAATTTTTTTCATCTTTTTTTCCCTTAGTTTCCTTATTTTATCGAGATTTGACCGAAAAAAGCAAGAAAAACGAATAATTTTAGCGAAATTTCAATTTTTTCCCTCTTTTTTCCCATAATTTTCCTTAGTTTATCGAGATTTGACCGAAAAAAGCAAGAAAAACGAATAATTTTAGCGAAATTTCAATTTTTATCCTCTTTTTTCTCTTAATTTTCCTTATTTTATCGAGATTTGACCGAAAAAACCAAGAAAAACGAATAATTTTAGCGAAATTTCAATTTTTTCCTCTTTTTTTCCCTTAATTTTACTTATTTTATCGATATTTGACCGAAAAAAGCAAGAAAAACGAATAATTTTAGCGAAATTTCAATTTTTTTCCTCTTTTCTTCCAGTAATTTTCCTTATTTTATCGAGATTTGACCGAAAAAAGGAAGAAAAACGAATAATTTTAGCGAAATATCAATTTTTATCCTCTTTTTTCCCCTTAATTTTCCTTATTTTATCGAGATTTGACCGAAAAAAGCAAGAAAAACGAATAATTTTTGCGAAATTTAAATATTCTTCCTCTTTTTTTCCCTTAATTTTCCTTATTTTATCGAGATTTGACCGAAAAAAGCAAGAAAAACGAATAATTTTAGCGAAATTTCAATTTTTTTCATCGTTTTTACCCTTAATTTTCCTTATTTTATCGAGATTTGACCGAAAAAAGCAAGAAAAACGATTAATTTTTGCGAAATTTCAATTTTTTCCTCTTTTTTTCCAGTAATTTTCCTTATTTTATCGAGATTTGACCGAAAAAAGGAAGAAAAACGAATAATTTTAGCGAAATATCAATTTTTATCCTCTTTTTTCCCCTTAATTTTCCTTATTTTATCGAGATTTGACCGAAAAAAGCAAGAAAAATGAATAATTTTAGCGAAATTTCAATTTTTTCCTCTTTTTTTCCCTTAATTTTACTTATTTTATCGATATTTGACCGAAAAAAGCAAGAAAAACGAATAATTTTAGCGAAATTTCATTTTTTTTCATCTTTTTTTTCCCTTAATTTTCCTTATTTTATCGAGATTTGACCGAAAAAAGCAAGAAAAACGAATAATTTTAGCGAATTTTCATTTTTTTCCCTCTTTTTTCCCATAATTTTCCTTAGATTATCGAGATTTGACCGAAAAAAGCAAGAAAAACGAATAATTTTAGCGAAATATCAATTTTTATCCTCTTTTTTCCCCTTAATTTTCCTTATTTTATCGAGATTTGACCGAAAAAAGCAAGAAAAACGAATAATTTTAGCGAAATTTCAATTTTTTCCTCTTTTTTTCCCTTAATTTTACTTATTTTATCGAGATTTGACCGAAAAAAGGAAGAAAAACGAATAATTTTAGCGAAATTTCAATTTTTTTCCTCTTTTTTTCCAGTAATTTTCCTTATTTTATCGAGATTTGACCGAAAAAAGGAAGAAAAACGAATAATTTTAGCGAAATATCAATTTTTATCCTCTTTTTTCCCCTTAATTTTCCTTATTTTATCGAGATTTGACCGAAAAAAGCATAAAAAACGAATAATTTTTGCGAAATTTAAATATTCTTCCTCTTTTTTTCCCTTAATTTTCCTTATTTTATCGAGATTTGACCGAAAAAAGCAAGAAAAAGGAATAATTTTAGCGAAATTTCAATTTTTTTCATCGTTTTTACCATTAATTTTCCTTATTTTTTTTCGAGATTTGACCGAAAAAAGCAAGAAAAACGATTAATTTTTGCGAAATTTCAATTTTTTTCCTCTTTTTTTCCAGTAATTTTCCTTATTTTATCGAGATTTGACCGAAAAAAGCAAGAAAAACGAATAATTTTAGCGAAATATCAATTTTTATCCTCTTTTTTCGCCTTAATTTTCCTTATTTTATCGAGATTTGACCGAAAAAAGCAAGAAAAACGAATAATTTTTGCGAAATTTAAATATTCTTCCTCTTTTTTTCCCTTAATTTTCCTTGTTTTATCGAGATTTGACCGAAAAAAGCAAGAAAAACGAATAATTTTAGCGAAATTTCAATTTTTTTCATCTTTTTTTCCCTTAATTTTCCTTATTTTATCGAGATTTGACCGAAAAAAGCAAGAAAAACGAATAATTTTAGCGAAATTTCAATTTTTTCCCTCTTTTTTCCCATAATTTTCCTTAGTTTATCGAGAATTGACCGAAAAAAGCAAGAAAAACGAATAATTTGAGCGAAATTTCAATTTTTATCCTCTTTTTTCTCTTAATTTTCCTTATTTTATCGAGATTTGACCGAAAAAAGCAAGAAAAACGAATAATTTTAGCGAAATTTCAATTTTTTCCTCTTTTTTTCCCTTAATTTTACTTATTTTATCGATATTTGACCGAAAAAAGCAAGAAAAACGAATAATTTTTGCGAAATTTCAATTTTTTTCTTCATTTTTTTCCCTTAATTTTCCTTATTTTATCGAAATTTGACCAAAAAAAGCAAGTAAAACGAATAATTTTTGCGAAATTTCAATTTTTTTCCTCTTTTTTCCCCTTAATTTTCCATATTATATCGAGATTTGACCGAAAAAAGCAAGAAAAACGAATAATTTTAGCGAAATTTCAATTTTTTTCATCTTTTTTTCCCTTAATTTTCCTTATTTTATCGAGATTTGACCGAAAAAAGCAAGAAAAACGAATAATTTTAGCAAAATTTCAATTTTTTTCCTCTTTTTTTCCCTTAATTTTCCTTATTTTATCGAGATTTGACCGAAAAAAGCAAGAAAAACGAATAATTTTAGCGAAATTTCAATTTTTTTCATCTTTTTTTCCCTTAATTTTCCTTATTTAATCGAGATTTGACCGAAAAAAGCAAGAAAAACGAATAATTTTAGCGAAATTTCAATTTTTTCCCTCTTTTTTCCCATAATTTTCCTTAGATTATCGAGATTTGACCGAAAAAAGCAAGAAAAACGAATAATTTTAGCGAAATTTCAATTTTTATCCTCTTATTTCTCTTAATTTTCCTTATTTTATCGAGATTTGACCGAAAAAACCTAGAAAAACGAATAATTTTAGCGAAATTTCAATTTTTTTCCTCTTTTTTTCCCTTAATTTTCCTTATTTTATCGAGATTTGACCGAAAAAAGCAAGAAAAACGAATAATTTTAGCGAAATTTCAAATTTTTTCCTCTTTTTTTCCCTTAATTTTCCTTATATTATCGAGATTTGACCGAAATAAGCAAGAAAAACGAATCATTTTAGGGAAATTTCGATTGTTTTCCTCTATTTTTCCCTTAATTTTCCTTATTTTATCGAGATTTGACCGAAAAAAGCAAGAAAAACGAATAATTATAGATAATATAATAAATTTCAATTTTTTTCTTCTTTTTTTCCCTTAATTTTCCTTATTTTTTTCGAGATTGGACCGAAAAAAGCAAGAAAAACGAATAATTTTAGCGAAATTTCAATTTTTTTCCTCTTTTTTTCCCTTAATTTTCCTTATTTTATCGAGATTTGACCGAAAAAAGCAAGAAAAACGAATAATTTTAGCGAAATTTCAATTTTTTTCATCGTTTTTACCCTTAATTTTCCTTATTTTATCGAGATTTGACCGAAAATAGCAAGAAAAACGATTAATTTTTGCGAAATTTCAATTTTTTTCCTCTTTTTTTCCAGTAATTTTCCTTATTTTATCGAGATTTGACCGAAAAAAGGAAGAAAAACGAATAATTTTAGCGAAATATCAATTTTTATCCTCTTTTTTCCCCTTAATTTTTCTTATTTTATCGAGATTTGACCGAAAAAAGCAAGAAAAACGAATAATTTTTGCGAAATTTAAATATTCTTCCCCTTTTTTTCCCTTAATTTTCCTTGTTTTATCGAGATTTGACCGAAAAAAGCAAGAAAAACGAATAATTTTAGCGAAATTTCAATCTTTTTCCTCTTTTTTTCCCTTAATTTTCCTTATTTTATCGAGATTTGACCGAAAAAAGCAAGAAAAACGAATAATTTTAGCGAAATTTCAATTTTTTTCATCGTTTTTACCCTTAATTTTCCTTATTTTATCGAGATTTGACCGAAAAAAGCAAGAAAAACGAATAATTTTAGCGAAATTTCAATTTTTTTCATCGTTTTTACCCTTAATTTTCCTTATTTTATCGAGATTTGACCGAAAAAAGCAAGAAAAACGATTAATTTTTGCGAAATTTCAATTTTTTTCCTCTTTTTTCCAGTAATTTTCCTTATTTTATCGAGATTTGACCGAAAAAAGGAAGAAAAACGAATAATTTTAGCGAAATATCAATTTTTATCCTCTTTTTTCCCCTTAATTTTCCTTATTTTATCGAGATTTGACCGAAAAAAGCAAGAAAAACGAATAATTTTTGCGAAATTTAAATATTCTTCCTCTTTTTTTCCCTTAATTTTCCTTGTTTTATCGAGATTTGACCGAAAAAAGCAAGAAAAACGAATAATTTTTGCGAAATTTCAATTTTTTTCATCTTTTTTTCCCTTAATTTTCCTTATTTTATCGAGATTTGACCGAAAAAAGCAAGAAAAACGAATAATTTTAGCGAAATTTCAATTTTTTCCTCTTTTTTTCCCTTAATTTTACTTATTTTATCGATATTTGACCGAAAAAAGCAAGAAAAACGAATAATTTTAGCGAAATTTCAATTTTTTTCCTCTTTTTTTCCAGTAATTTTCCTTATTTTATCGAGATTTGACCGAAATAAGCAAGAAAAACGAACCATTTTAGGGAAATTTCGATTGTTTTTCTCTATTTTTCCCTTAATTTTCCTTATTTTATCGAGATTTGACCGAAAAAAGCAAGAAAAACGAATAATTATAGATAATATAATAAATTTCAATTTTTTTCTTCTTTTTTTCCCTTAATTTTCCTTATTTTATCGAGATTTGACCGAAAAAAGCAAGAAAAACGAATAATTTTAGCGAAATTTCAATTTTTTTCCTCTTTTTTTCCCTTAATTTTCCTTATTTTATCGAGATTTGACCGAAAAAAGCAAGAAAAACGAATAATTTTAGCGAAATTTCAATTTTTTTCATCGTTTTTGCCCTTAATTTTCTTTATTTTATCGAGATTTGACCGAAAAAAGCAAGAAAAACGATTAATTTTTGCGAAATTTCAATTTTTTTCCACTTTTTTTCCAGTAATTTTCCTTATTTTATCGAGATTTGACCGAAAAAAGGAAGAAAAACGAATAATTTTAGCGAAATATCAATTTTTATCCTCTTTTTTTCCCTTAATTTTCCTTATTTTATCGAGATTTGACCGAAAAAAGCAAGAAAAACGAATAATTTTTGCGAAATTTAAATATTCTTCCTCTTTTTTTCCCTTAATTTTCCTTGTTTTATCGAGATTTGACCGAAAAAAGCAAGAAAAACGAATAATTTTAGCGAAATTTCAATTTTTTTCATCTTTTTTTCCCTTAATTTTCCTTATTTTATCGAGATTTGACCGAAAAAAGCAAGAAAAACGAATAATTTTAGCGAAATTTCAATTTTTATCCTCTTATTTCTCTTAATTTTCCTTATTTTATCGAGATTTGACCGAAAAAACCTAGAAAAACGAATAATTTTAGTGAAATTTCAATTTTTTTCCTCTTTTTTTCCCTTAATTTTCCTTATTTTATCGAGATTTGACCGAAAAAAGCAAGAAAAACGAATAATTTTAGCGAAATTTCAATTTTTTTCATCCTTTTTACCCTTAATTTTCCTTATTTTATCGAGATTTGACCGAAAAAAGCAAGAAAAACGATTAATTTTTGCGAAATTTCAATTTTTTTCCTCTTTTTTCCAGTAATTTTTCTTATTTTATCGAGATTTGACCGAAAAAAGGAAGAAAAACGAATAATTTTAGCGAAATATCAATTTTTATCCTCTTTTTTCCCCTTAATTTTCCTTATTTTATCGAGATTTGACCGAAAAAAGCAAGAAAAACGAATAATTTTTGCGAAATTTAAATATTCTTCCTCTTTTTTTCCCTTAATTTTCCTTGTTTTATCGAGATTTGACCGAAAAAAGCAAGAAAAACGAATAATTTTAGCGAAATTTCAATTTTTATCCTCTTTTTTCTCTTAATTTTCCTTATTTTATCGAGATTTGACCGAAAAAACCAAGAAAAACGAATAATTTTAGCGAAATTTCAATTTTTTCCTCTTTTTTTCCCTTAATTTTACTTATTTTATCGATATTTGACCGAAAAAAGCAAGAAAAACGAATAATTTTAGCGAAATTTCAATTTTTTTCCTCTTTTTTTCCAGTAATTTTCCTTATTTTATCGAGATTTGACCGAAAAAAGGAAGAAAAACGAATAATTTTAGCGAAATATCAATTTTTATCCTCTTTTTTCCCCTTAATTTTCCTTATTTTATCAAGATTTGACCGAAAAAAGCAAGAAAAACGAATAATTTTTGCGAAATTTAAATATTCTTCCTCTTTTTTTCCCTTAATTTTCCTTATTTTATCGAGATTTGACCGAAAAAAGCAAGAAAAACGAATAATTTTTGCGAAATTTCAATTTTTTTCCAGTAATTTTCCTTATTTTATCGAGATTTGACCGAAAAAAGGAAGAAAAACGAATAATTTTAGCGAAATATCAATTTTTATCCTCTTTTTTCCCCTTAATTTTCCTTATTTTATCGAGATTTGACCGAAAAAAGCAAGAAAAACGAATAATTTTAGCGAAATTTCAATTTTTTCCTCTTTTTTTCCCTTAATTTTACTTATTTTATCGATATTTGACCGAAAAAAGCAAGAAAAACGAATAATTTTAGCGAAATTTCAATTTTTTTCATCTTTTTTTCCCTTAATTTTCCTTATTTTATCGAGATTTGACCGAAAAAAGCAAGAAAAACGAATAATTTTAGCGAAATTTCAATTTTTTTCATCGTTTTTACCCTTAATTTTCCTTATTTTATCGAGATTTGACCGAAAAAAGCAAGAAAAACGATTAATTTTTGCGAAATTTCAATTTTTTTCCTCTTTTTTCCAGTAATTTTCCTTATTTTATCGAGATTTGACCGAAAAAAGGAAGAAAAACGAATAATTTTAGCGAAATATCAATTTTTATCCTCTTTTTTCCCCTTAATTTTCCTTATTTTATCGAGATTTGACCGAAAAAAGCAAGAAAAACGAATAATTTTTGCGAAATTTAAATATTCTTCCTCTTTTTTTCCCTTAATTTTCCTTGTTTTATCGAGATTTGACCGAAAAAAGCAAGAAAAACGAATAATTTTTGCGAAATTTCAATTTTTTTCATCTTTTTTTCCCTTAATTTTCCTTATTTTATCGAGATTTGACCGAAAAAAGCAAGAAAAACGAATAATTTTAGCGAAATTTCAATTTTTTCCCTCTTTTTTCCCATAATTTTCCTTAGTTTATCTAGATTTGACCGAAAAAAGCAAGAAAAACGAATAATTTTAGCGAAATTTCAATTTTTATCCTCTTTTTTCTCTTAATTTTCCTTATTTTATCGAGATTTGACCGAAAAAACCAAGAAAAACGAATAATTTTAGCGAAATTTCAATTTTTTCCTCTTTTTTTCCCTTAATTTTACTTATTTTATCGATATTTGACCGAAAAAAGCAAGAAAAACGAATAATTTTAGCGAAATTTCAATTTTTTTCCTCTTTTTTTCCAGTAATTTTCCTTATTTTATCGAGATTTGACCGAAAAAAGGAAGAAAAACGAATAATTTTAGCGAAATATCAATTTTTATCCTCTTTTTTCCCCTTAATTTTCCTTATTTTATCGAGATTTGACCGAAAAAAGCAAGAAAAACGAATAATTTTTGCGAAATTTAAATATTCTTCCTCTTTTTTTCCCTTAATTTTCCTTGTTTTATCGAGATTTGACCGAAAAAAGCAAGAAAAACGAATAATTTTTGCGAAATTTCAATTTTTTTCATCTTTTTTTCCCTTAATTTTCCTTATTTTATCGAATTTGACCGAAAAAAGCAAGAAAAACGAATAATTTTAGCGAAGTTTCAATTTTTTCCCTCTTTTTTCCCATAATTTTCCTTAGTTTATCGAGATTTGACCGAAAAAAGCAAGAAAAACGAATAATTTTAGCGAAATTTCAATTTTTATCCTCTTTTTTCTCTTAATTTTCCTTATTTTATCGAGATTTGACCGAAAAAAACCAAGAAAAACGAATAATTTTAGCGAAATTTCAATTTTTTCCTCTTTTTTTTCCCTTAATTTTACTTATTTTATCGATATTTGACCGAAAAAAGCAAGAAAAACGAATAATTTTAGCGAAATTTCAATTTTTTTCCTCTTTTTTTCCAGTAATTTTCCTTATTTTATCGAGATTTGACCGAAAAAAGGAAGAAAAACGAATAATTTTAGCGAAATATCAATTTTTATCCTCTTTTTTCCCCTTAATTTTCCTTATTTTATCGAGATTTGACCGAAAAAAGCAAGAAAAACGAATAATTTTTGCGAAATTTAAATATTCTTCCTCTTTTTTTCCCTTAATTTTCCTTATTTTATCGAGATTTGACCGAAAAAAGCAAGAAAAACGATTAATTTTTGCGAAATTTCAATTTTTTTCCAGTAATTTTCCTTATTTTATCGAGATTTGACCGAAAAAAGGAAGAAAAACGAATAATTTTAGCGAAATATCAATTTTTATCCTCTTTTTTCCCCTTAATTTTCCTTATTTTATCGAGATTTGACCGAAAAAAGCAAGAAAAACGAATAATTTTAGCGAAATTTCAATTTTTTCCTCTTTTTTTCCCTTAATTTTACTTATTTTATCGATATTTGACCGAAAAAAGCAAGAAAAACGAATAATTTTAGCGAAATTTCAATTTTTTTCATCGTTTTTACCCTTAATTTTCCTTATTTTATCGAGATTTGACCGAAAAAAGCAAGAAAAACGATTAATTTTTGCGAAATTTCAATTTTTTTCCTCTTTTTTCCAGTAATTTTCCTTATTTTATCGAGATTTGACCGAAAAAAGGAAGAAAAACGAATAATTTTAGCGAAATATCAATTTTTATCCTCTTTTTACCCCTTAATTTTCCTTATTTTATCGAGATTTGACCGAAAAAAGAAAGAAAAACGAATAATTTTTGCGAAATTTAAATATTCTTCCTCTTTTTTTCCCTTAATTTTCCTTGTTTTATCGAGATTTGACCGAAAAAAGCAAGAAAAACGAATAATTTTTGCGAAATTTCAATTTTTTTCATCTTTTTTTCCCTTAATTTTCCTTATTTTATCGAGATTTGACCGAAAAAAGCAAGAAAAACGAATAATTTTAGCGAAATTTCAATTTTTTTCCTCTTTTTTTCCAGTAATTTTCCTTATTTTATCGAGATTTGACCGAAAAAAGGAAGAAAAACGAATAATTTTAGCGAAATATCAATTTTTATCCTCTTTTTTCTCTTAATTTTCCTTATTTTATCGAGATTTGACCGAAAAAAGCAAGAAAAACGAATAATTTTTGCGAAATTTAAATATTCTTCCTCTTTTTTTCCCTTAATTCTCCTTATTTTATCGAGATTTGACCGAAAAAAGCAAGAAAAACGATTAATTTTTGCGAAATTTCAATTTTTTTCCAGTAATTTTCCTTATTTTATCGAGATTTGACCGAAAAAAGGAAGAAAAAACGAATAATTTTAGCGAAATATCAATTTTTATCCTCTTTTTTCCCCTTAATTTTCCTTATTTTATCGAGATTTGACCGAAAAAAGCAAGAAAAACGAATAATTTTAGCGAAATTTCAATTTTTTCCTCTTTTTTTCCCTTAATTTTACTTATTTTATCGATATTTGACCGAAAAAAGCAAGAAAAACGAATAATTTTAGCGAAATTTCAATTTTTTTCATCGTTTTTACCCTTAATTTTCCTTATTTTATCGAGATTTGACCGAAAAAAGCAAGAAAAACGAATAATTTTAGCGAAATTTCAATTTTTTTCATCGTTTTTACCCTTAATTTTCCTTATTTTATCGAGATTTGACCGAAAAAAGCAAGAAAAACGATTAATTTTTGCGAAATTTCAATTTTTTTCCTCTTTTTTCCAGTAATTTTCCTTATTTTATCGAGATTTGACCGAAAAAAGGAAGAAAAACGAATAATTTTAGCGAAATATCAATTTTTATCCTCTTTTTTCCCCTTAATTTTCCTTATTTTATCGAGATTTGACCGAAAAAAGCAAGAAAAACGAATAATTTTTGCGAAATTTAAATATTCTTCCTCTTTTTTTCCCTTAATTTTCCTTGTTTTATCGAGATTTGACCGAAAAAAGCAAGAAAAACGAATAATTTTTGCGAAATTTCAATTTTTTTCATCTTTTTTTCCCTTAATTTTCCTTATTTTATCGAGATTTGACCGAAAAAAGCAAGAAAAACGAATAATTTTAGCGAAATTTCAATTTTTTCCCTCTTTTTTCCCATAATTTTCCTTAGTTTATCTAGATTTGACCGAAAAAAGCAAGAAAAACGAATAATTTTAGCGAAATTTCAATTTTTATCCTCTTTTTTCTCTTAATTTTCCTTATTTTATCGAGATTTGACCGAAAAAACCAAGAAAAACGAATAATTTTAGCGAAATTTCAATTTTTTCCTCTTTTTTTTCCCTTAATTTTACTTATTTTATCGATATTTGACCGAAAAAAGCAAGAAAAACGAATAATTTTAGCGAAATTTCAATTTTTTCCTCTTTTTTTCCCTTAATTTTACTTATTTTATCGATATTTGACCGAAAAAAGCAAGAAAAACGAATAATTTTAGCGAAATTTCAATTTTTTTCATCGTTTTTACCCTTAATTTTCCTTATTTTATCGAGATTTGACCGAAAAAAGCAAGAAAAACGAATAATTTTAGCGAAATTTCAATTTTTTTCATCGTTTTTACCCTTAATTTTCCTTATTTTATCGAGATTTGACCGAAAAAAGCAAGAAAAACGATTAATTTTTGCGAAATTTCAATTTTTTTCCTCTTTTTTCCAGTAATTTTCCTTATTTTATCGAGATTTGACCGAAAAAAGGAAGAAAAACGAATAATTTTAGCGAAATATCAATTTTTATCCTCTTTTTTCCCCTTAATTTTCCTTATTTTATCGAGATTTGACCGAAAAAAGCAAGAAAAACGAATAATTTTTGCGAAATTTAAATATTCTTCCTCTTTTTTTCCCTTAATTTTCCTTGTTTTATCGAGATTTGACCGAAAAAAGCAAGAAAAACGAATAATTTTTGCGAAATTTCAATTTTTTTCATCTTTTTTTCCCTTAATTTTCCTTATTTTATCGAGATTTGACCGAAAAAAGCAAGAAAAACGAATAATTTTAGCGAAATTTCAATTTTTTCCCTCTTTTTTCCCATAATTTTCCTTAGTTTATCTAGATTTGACCGAAAAAAGCAAGAAAAACGAATAATTTTAGCGAAATTTCAATTTTTATCCTCTTTTTTCTCTTAATTTTCCTTATTTTATCGAGATTTGACCGAAAAAACCAAGAAAAACGAATAATTTTAGCGAAATTTCAATTTTTTCCTCTTTTTTTCCCTTAATTTTACTTATTTTATCGATATTTGACCGAAAAAAGCAAGAAAAACGAATAATTTTAGCGAAATTTCAATTTTTTTCCTCTTTTTTTCCAGTAATTTTCCTTATTTTATCGAGATTTGACCGAAAAAAGGAAGAAAAACGAATAATTTTAGCGAAATATCAATTTTTATCCTCTTTTTTCCCCTTAATTTTCCTTATTTTATCGAGATTTGACCGAAAAAAGCAAGAAAAACGAATAATTTTTGCGAAATTTAAATATTCTTCCTCTTTTTTTCCCTTAATTTTCCTTATTTTATTGAGATTTGACCGAAAAAAGCAAGAAAAACGATTAATTTTTGCGAAATTTCAATTTTTTTCCTCTTTTTTTCCAGTAATTTTCCTTATTTTATCGAGATTTGACCGAAAAAAGGAAGAAAAACGAATAATTTTAGCGAAATATCAATTTTTATCCTCTTTTTTCCCCTTAATTTTCCTTATTTTATCGAGATTTGACCGAAAAAAGCAAGAAAAACGAATAATTTTAGCGAAATTTCAATTTTTTCCTCTTTTTTTCCCTTAATTTTACTTATTTTATCGATATTTGACAGAAAAAAGCAAGAAAAACGAATAATTTTGCGAAATTTCAATTTTTTTCATCTTTTTTTCCCTTAATTTTCCTTATTTTATCGAGATTTGACCGAAAAAAGCAAGAAAAACGAATAATTTTAGCGAATTTTCAATTTTTTCCCTCTTTTTTCCCATAATTTTCCTTAGATTATCGAGATTTGACCGAAAAAAGCAAGAAAAACGAATAATTTTAGCGAAATATCAATTTTTATCCTCTTTTTTCCCCTTAATTTTCCTTATTTTATCGAGATTTGACCGAAAAAAGCAAGAAAAACGAATAATTTTAGCGAAATTTCAATTTTTTCCTCTTTTTTTCCCTTAATTTTACTTATTTTATCGATATTTGACCGAAAAAAGACAGAAAAACGAATAATTTTAGCGAAATTTCAATTTTTTTCCTCTTTTTTCCAGTAATTTTCCTTATTTTATCGAGATTTGACCGAAAAAAGGAAGAAAAACGAATAATTTTAGCGAAATATCAATTTTTATCCTCTTTTTTCCCCTTAATTTTCCTTATTTTATCGAGATTTGACCGAAAAAAGCAAGAAAAACGAATAATTTTAGCGAAATTTCAATTTTTTCCTCTTTTTTTCCCTTAATTTTACTTATTTTATCGATATTTGACCGAAAAAAGCAAGAAAAACGAATAATTTTAGCGAAATTTCAATTTTTTTCATCGTTTTTACCCTTAATTTTCCTTATTTTATCGAGATTTGACCGAAAAAAGCAAGAAAAACGAATAATTTTAGCGAAATTTCAATTTTTTTCATCGTTTTTACCCTTAATTTTCCTTATTTTATCGAGATTTGACCGAAAAAAGCAAGAAAAACGATTAATTTTTGCGAAATTTCAATTTTTTTCCTCTTTTTTCCAGTAATTTTCCTTATTTTATCGAGATTTGACCGAAAAAAGGAAGAAAAACGAATAATTTTAGCGAAATATCAATTTTTATCCTCTTTTTTCCCCTTAATTTTCCTTATTTTATCGAGATTTGACCGAAAAAAGCAAGAAAAACGAATAATTTTTGCGAAATTTAAATATTCTTCCTCTTTTTTTCCCTTAATTTTCCTTGTTTTATCGAGATTTGACCGAAAAAAGCAAGAAAAACGAATAATTTTTGCGAAATTTCAATTTTTTTCATCTTTTAATCCCTTAATTTTCCTTATTTTATCGAGATTTGACCGAAAAAAGCAAGAAAAACGAATAATTTTAGCGAAATTTCAATTTTTTCCCTCTTTTTTCCCATTATTTTCCTTAGTTTATCTAGATTTGACCGAAAAAAGCAAGAAAAACGAATAATTTTAGCGAAATTTCAATTTTTATCCTCTTTTTTCTCTTAATTTTCCTTATTTTATCGAGATTTGACCGAAAAAACCAAGAAAAACGAATAATTTTAGCGAAATTTCAATTTTTTCCTCTTTTTTTCCCTTAATTTTACTTATTTTATCGATATTTGACCGAAAAAAGCAAGAAAAACGAATAATTTTAGCGAAATTTCAATTTTTTTCCTCTTTTTTTTCCAGTAATTTTCCTTATTTTATCGAGATTTGACCGAAAAAAGGAAGAAAAACGAATAATTTTAGCGAAATATCAATTTTTATCCTCTTTTTTCCCCTTAATTTTCCTTATTTTATCGAGATTTGACCGAAAAAATCAAGAAAAACGAATAATTTTTGCGAAATTTAAATATTCTTCCTCTTTTTTTCCCTTAATTTTCCTTATTTTATCGAGATTTGACCGAAAAAAGCAAGAAAAACGATTAATTTTTGCGAAATTTCAATTTTTTTCCTCTTTTTTTCCAGTAATTTTCCTTATTTTATCGAGATTTGACCGAAAAAAGGAAGAAAAACGAATAATTTTAGCGAAATATCAATTTTTATCCTCTTTTTTCCCCTTAATTTTCCTTATTTTATCGAGATTTGACCGAAAAAAGCAAGAAAAACGAATAATTTTAGCGAAATTTCAATTTTTTCCTCTTTTTTTCCCTTAATTTTACTTATTTTATCGATATTTGACAGAAAAAAGCAAGAAAAACGAATAATTTTGCGAAATTTCAATTTTTTTCATCTTTTTTTCCCTTAATTTTCCTTATTTTATCGAGATTTGACCGAAAAAAAGCAAGAAAAACGAATAATTTTAGCGAATTTTCAATTTTTTCCCTCTTTTTTCCCATAATTTTCCTTAGATTATCGAGATTTGACCGAAAAAAGCAAGAAAAACGAATAATTTTAGCGAAATATCAATTTTTATCCTCTTTTTTCCCCTTAATTTTCCTTATTTTATCGAGATTTGACCGAAAAAAGCAAGAAAAACGAATAATTTTAGCGAAATTTCAATTTTTTCCTCTTTTTTTCCCTTAATTTTACTTATTTTATCGATATTTGACCGAAAAAAGCAAGAAAAACGAATAATTTTAGCGAAATTTCAATTTTTTTCCTCTTTTTTCCAGTAATTTTCCTTATTTTATCGAGATTTGACCGAAAAAAGGAAGAAAAACGAATAATTTTAGCGAAATATCAATTTTTATCCTCTTTTTTCCCCTTAATTTTCCTTATTTTATCGAGATTTGACCGAAAAAAAGCAAGAAAAACGAATAATTTTAGCGAATTTTCAATTTTTATCATCTTTTTTTCCCTTAATTTTCCTTATTTTATCGAGATTTGACCGAAAAAAGCAAGAAAAACGAATAATTTTAGTGAAATTTCCATTTTTTTCATCGTGTTTACCCTTAATTTTCCTTATTTTTTCGAGATTTGACCGAAAAAAGCAAGAAAAACGATTAATTTTTGCGAAATTTCAATTTTTTTCCTCTTTTTTTCCAGTAATTTTCCTTATTTTATCGAGATTTGACCGAAAAAAGGAAGAAAAACGAATAATTTTAGCGAAATATCAATTTTTATCCTCTTTTTTCCCCTTAATTTTCCTTATTTTATCGAGATTTGACCGAAAAAAGCAAGAAAAACGAATAATTTTTGCGAAATTTAAATATTCTTCCTCTTTTTTTCCCTTAATTTTCCTTGTTTTATCGAGATTTGACCGAAAAAAGCAAGAAAAACGAACAATTTTAGCGAAATTTCAATTTTTTTCGTCTTTTTTTCCCTTAATTTTCCTTATTTTATCGAGATTTGACCGAAAAAAGCAAGAAAAACGAATAATTTTAGCGAAATTTCAATTTTTTCCCTCTTTTTTCCCATAATTTTCCTTAGTTTATCGAGATTTGACCGAAAAAAGCAAGAAAAACAAATAATTTTAGCAAAATTTCAATTTTTATCCTCTTTTTTCTCTTAATTTTCCTTATTTTATCGAGATTTGACCGAAAAAACCAAGAAAAACGAATAATTTTAGCGAAATTTCAATTTTTTCCTCTTTTTTTCCCTTAATTTTACTTATTTTATCGATATTTGACCGAAAAAAGCAAGTAAAACAAATAATTTTTGCGAAATTTCAATTTTTTTCCTCTTTTTTCCCCTTAATTTTCCATATTATATCGAGATTTGACCGAAAAAAGCAAGAAAAACGAATAATTTTAGCGAAATTTCAATTTTTTTCATCTTTTTTTCCCTTAATTTTCCTTATTTTATCGAGATTTGACCGAAAAAAGCAAGAAAAACGAATAATTTTAGCGAAATTTCAATTTTTTTCCTCTTTCTTTCCCTTAATTTTCCTTATTTTATCGAGATTTGACCGAAAAAAGCAAGAAAAACGAATAATTTTAGCGAAATTTCAATTTTTTTCCTCTCTTTTTCCTTCATTCTCCTCATTTAACGAGATTTGACCGAAAAAAGCAAGAAAAACGAATAATTTTAGCGAAATTTCAATTTTTATCCTCTTTTTTTACCTTAATTAATCGAGATTTAACCGAAAAAAGCAAGAAAACGAATAATTATAGCGAAATTTCAATTTTTTTCTTCTTTTTTTTCCCTTAACTTTCCTTATTTTATCGAAATTTGACCGAAAAAAGCAAGTAAAACGAATAATTTTTGCGAAATTTCAATTTTTTTCCTCTTTTTTCCCCTTAATTTTCCATATTATATCGATATTTGACCGAAAAAAGCAAGAAAAACGAATAATTTTATCGAAATTTCAATTTCTATCCTCTTCTTTTCCCTTAATTTTCCTTATTTTATCGAGATTTGACCAAAAAAAGCAAGAAAAACGAATAATTTTAGCGAAATTTCAATTTTTTTCCACTTTTTTTCTCTTAATTTTCCTTATTTAATCGAGATTTGACCGAAAAAAGCAAGAAAAACGAATAATTTTAGCAAAATATCAATTTTTATCCTCTTTTTTCCCTTAATTTTCCTTATTTTATCGAGATTTGACCGAAAAAAGTAAGAAAAACGAATAATTTTAGCGAAATTTCAATTTTTTTCCACTTTTTTTCTCTTAATTTTCCTTATTTTATCGAGATTTGACCGAAAAAAGCAAGAAAAACGAATAATTTTAGCAAAATATCAATTTTTATCCTCTTTTTTCCCTTAATTTTCCTTATTTTATCGAGATTTGACCGAAAAAAGCAAGAAAAACGAATAATTTTAGCGAAATTTAAATTTTTTTCCTCTTTTTTTCCCTTAATTTTCCTTATTTTATCGAGTTAAAACCGAAAAAAGCAAGAAAAACGAATAATTTTAGCAAAATTTAAATTTTTTCCTCTTTTTTACCCATAATTTTCCTTGTTTTATCGAGATTTGACCGAAAAAAGCAAGAAAAACGAATAATTTTAGCGAAATTCCAATTTTTTTCCTTTTTTTTCCTTCATTCTCCTCATTTAACGAGATTTGACCGAAAAAAGAAAGAAAAACGAATAATTTTAGCGAAATTTCAATTTTTTTCCTCTATTTTTCCCTTAATTTTCCTTATTTTATCGAGATTTGACCGAAAAAAGCAAGAAAAACGAATAATTATAGATAATATTATAAATTTCAATTTTTTTCTTCTTTTTTTTTTTTAATTTTCCTTATTTTATCGAGATTTGACGGAAAAAAGCAAGAAAAACGAATAATTTTAGCGAAATTTCAATTTTTTTCATCTTTTTTTCCCTTAATTTTCCTTATTTTATCGAGATTTAACCGAAAAAAGCAAGAAAAACGAATAATTTTAGCGAAATTTCAATTTTTTTCCTCTTTATTTCCCTTAATTTTCCTTATTTTATCGAGATTTGACCGAAAAAAGCAAGAAAAACGAATAATTTTAGCGAAATTTCAATTTTTTTCATCTTTTTTACCCTTAATTTTCCTTATTTTATCGAGATTTGACCGAAAAAAGCAAGAAAAACGATTAATTTTTGCGAAATTTCAATTTTTTTCATCTTTTTTCCCCTTAATTTTCCTTATTTTATCGAGATTTGACCGAAAAAAGCAAGAAAAACGAATAATTTTAGCGAAATTTCAATTTTTTTCCTCTTTTTTCCCCTTAATTTTCCTTATTTTATCGAGATTTGACCGAAAAAAGCAAGAAAATCGAATAATTTTAGCGAAATTTAAATATTTTTCCTCTTTTTTCCCCTTAAATTTCCTTGTTTTATCGAGATTAGACCGAAAAAAGCAAGAAAAACGAATAATTTTAGCGAAATTTCAATTTTTTTCATCTTTTTTCCCCTTAATTTTCCTTATTTTATCGAGATTTGACCGAAAAAAGCAAGAAAAACGAATAATTTTAGCGAAATTTCAATTTTTTTCCTCTTTTTTCCCATAATTTTCCTTAGTTTATCGAGATTTGACCGAAAAAAGCAAGAAAAACGAATAATTTTAGCGAAATTTCAATTTTTTTCATCTTTTTTACCCTTAATTTTCCTTATTTTATCGAGATTTGACCGAAAAAAGCAAGAAAAACGATTAATTTTTGCGAAATTTCAATTTTTTTCCTCTTTTTTTCCAGTAATTTTCCTTATTTTATCGAGATTTGACCGAAAAAAGGAAGAAAAACGAATAATTTTAGCGAAATATCAATTTTTATCCTCTCTTTTTCCTTCATTCTCCTCATCGAACGAGATTTGACCGAAAAAAGCAAGAAAAACGAATAATTTTAGCGAAATTTCAATTTTTATCCTCTTTTTTCCCTTAATTAATCGAGATTTAACCGAAAAAAGCAAGAAAACGAATAATTATAGCGAAATTTCAATTTTTTTCTTCTTTTTTTCCCTTAATTTTCCTTATTTTATCGAAATTTGACCGAAAAAAGCAAGTAAAACGAATAATTTTTGCGAAATTTCAATTTTTTTCCTCTTTTTTCCCCTTAATTTTCCATATTATATCGAGATTTGACAGGAAAAAGCAAGAAAAACGAATAATTTTATCGAAATTTCAATTTCTATCCTCTTCTTTTCCCTTAATTTTCCTTATTTTATCGAGATTTGACCAAAAAAAGCAAGAAAAACGAATAATTTTAGCGAAATTTCAATTTTTTTCCACTTTTTTTCTCTTAATTTTCCTTATTTTATCGAGATTTGACCGAAAAAAGCAAGAAAAACGAATAATTTTAGCAAAATATCAATTTTTATCCTCTTTTTTCCCTTAATTTTCCTAATTTTATCGAGATTTGACCGAAAAAAGCAAGAAAAACGAATAATTTTTGCGAAATTTAAATTTTTTTCCTCTTTTTTTCCCTTAATATTCCTTATTTTTTCGAGATTTGACCGAAAATAGCAAGAAAAACGAATAATTTTATCGAAATTTCAATTTCTATCCTCTTCTTTTCCCTTAATTTTCCTTATTTTATCAAGATTTGACCGAAAAAAGCAAGAAAAACGAATAATTTTAGCGAAATTTCAATTTTTTTCATCTTTTTTTCCCTTAATTTTCCTTATTTTATCGAGATTTGACCGAAAAAAGGAAGAAAAAGGAATAATTTTAGCGAAATATCAATTTTTATCCTCTTTTTTTCCCTTAATATTCCTTATTTTATCGAGATTTGTCCGAAAAAAGCAATATAAACGACTAATTTTAGCGAAATTTCAATTTTTTTCATCTTTTTTTCCCTTAATTTTCCTTATTT
Source organism: Sympetrum striolatum (assembly GCA_947579665.1). Taxonomy (NCBI): domain Eukaryota; kingdom Metazoa; phylum Arthropoda; class Insecta; order Odonata; family Libellulidae; genus Sympetrum; species Sympetrum striolatum. The sequence continues at coordinate 50,939 of CANPUZ010000346.1, forward strand.
TATCGAGATTTGACCGAAAAAAGGAAGAAAAAGGAATAATTTTAGCGAAATATCAATTTTTATCCTCTTTTTTTCCCTTAATTTTCCTTATTTTATCGAGATTTGACCGAAAAAAAGCAAGAAAAACGAATAATTTTAGCGAAATTTCAATTTTTTCCTCTTTTTTTCCCTTAATTTTACTTATTTTATCGATATTTGACCGAAAAAAGCAAGAAAAACGAATAATTTTAGCGAAATTTCAATTTTTTTCCTCTTTTTTTCCAGTAATTTTCCTTATTTTATCGAGATTTGACCGAAAAAAGGAAGAAAAACGAATAATTTTAGCGAAATATCAATTTTTATCCTCTTTTTTCCCCTTAATTTTCCTTATTTTATCGAGATTTGACCGAAAAAAGCAAGAAAAACGAATAATTTTTGCGAAATTTAAATATTCTTCCTCTTTTTTTCCCTTAATTTTCCTTATTTTATCGAGATTTGACCGAAAAAAGCAAGAAAAACGAATAATTTTTGCGAAATTTCAATTTTTTTCCAGTAATTTTCCTTATTTTATCGAGATTTGACCGAAAAAAGGAAGAAAAACGAATAATTTTAGCGAAATATCAATTTTTATCCTCTTTTTTCCCCTTAATTTTCCTTATTTTATCGAGATTTGACCGAAAAAAGCAAGAAAAACGAATAATTTTAGCGAAATTTCAATTTTTTCCTCTTTTTTTCCCTTAATTTTACTTATTTTATCGATATTTGACCGAAAAAAGCAAGAAAAACGAATAATTTTAGCGAAATTTCAATTTTTTTCATCTTTTTTTCCCTTAATTTTCCTTATTTTATCGAGATTTGACCGAAAAAAGCAAGAAAAACGAATAATTTTAGCGAAATTTCAATTTTTTTCATCGTTTTTACCCTTAATTTTCCTTATTTTATCGAGATTTGACCGAAAAAAGCAAGAAAAACGATTAATTTTTGCGAAATTTCAATTTTTTTCCTCTTTTTTCCAGTAATTTTCCTTATTTTATCGAGATTTGACCGAAAAAAGGAAGAAAAACGAATAATTTTAGCGAAATATCAATTTTTATCCTCTTTTTTCCCCTTAATTTTCCTTATTTTATCGAGATTTGACCGAAAAAAGCAAGAAAAACGAATAATTTTTGCGAAATTTAAATATTCTTCCTCTTTTTTTCCCTTAATTTTCCTTGTTTTATCGAGATTTGACCGAAAAAAGCAAGAAAAACGAATAATTTTTGCGAAATTTCAATTTTTTTCATCTTTTTTTCCCTTAATTTTCCTTATTTTATCGAGATTTGACCGAAAAAAGCAAGAAAAACGAATAATTTTAGCGAAATTTCAATTTTTTCCCTCTTTTTTCCCATAATTTTCCTTAGTTTATCTAGATTTGACCGAAAAAAAGCAAGAAAAACGAATAATTTTAGCGAAATTTCAATTTTTATCCTCTTTTTTCTCTTAATTTTCCTTATTTTATCGAGATTTGACCGAAAAAACCAAGAAAAACGAATAATTTTAGCGAAATTTCAATTTTTTCCTCTTTTTTTCCCTTAATTTTACTTATTTTATCGATATTTGACCGAAAAAAGCAAGAAAAACGAATAATTTTAGCGAAATTTCAATTTTTTTCCTCTTTTTTTCCAGTAATTTTCCTTATTTTATCGAGATTTGACCGAAAAAAGGAAGAAAAACGAATAATTTTAGCGAAATATCAATTTTTATCCTCTTTTTTCCCCTTAATTTTCCTTATTTTATCGAGATTTGACCGAAAAAAGCAAGAAAAACGAATAATTTTAGCGAAATTTCAATTTTTTCCTCTTTTTTTCCCTTAATTTTACTTATTTTATCGATATTTGACCGAAAAAAGCAAGAAAAACGAATAATTTTAGCGAAATTTCAATTTTTTTCCTCTTTTTTTCCAGTAATTTTCCTTATTTTATCGAGATTTGACCGAAAAAAGGAAGAAAAACGAATAATTTTAGCGAAATATCAATTTTTATCCTCTTTTTTCCCCTTAATTTTCCTTATTTTATCGAGATTTGACCGAAAAAAGCAAGAAAAACGAATAATTTTTGCGAAATTTAAATATTCTTCCTCTTTTTTTCCCTTAATTTTCCTTATTTTATCGAGATTTGACCGAAAAAAGCAAGAAAAACGATTAATTTTTGCGAAATTTCAATTTTTTTCATCTTTTTTCCCCTTAATTTTCCTTATTTTATCGAGATTTGACCGAAAAAAGCAAGAAAAACGAATAATTTTAGCGAAATTTCAATTTTTTTCCTCTTTTTTCCCCTTAATTTTCCTTATTTTATCGAGATTTGACCGAAAAAAGCAAGAAAATCGAATAATTTTAGCGAAATTTAAATATTTTTCCTCTTTTTTCCCCTTAAATTTCCTTGTTTTATCGAGATTAGACCGAAAAAAGCAAGAAAAACGAATAATTTTAGCGAAATATCAATTTTTTTCATCTTTTTTACCCTTAATTTTCCTTATTTTATCGAGATTTGACCGAAAAAAGCAAGAAAAACGATTAATTTTTGCGAAATTTCAATTTTTTTCCTCTTTTTTTCCAGTAATTTTCCTTATTTTATCGAGATTTGACCGAAAAAAGGAAGAAAAACGAATAATTTTAGCGAAATATCAATTTTTATCCTCTTTTTTCCCCTTAATTTTCCTTATTTTATCGAGATTTGACCGAAAAAAGCAAGAAAATCGAATAATTTTAGCGAAATTTAAATATTTTTCCTCTTTTTTCCCCTTAATTTTCCTTGTTTTATCGAGATTTGACCGAAAAAAGCAAGAAAAACGAATAATTTTAGCGAAATTTCAATTTTTTTCATCTTTTTTCCCCTTAATTTTCCTTATTTTATCGAGATTTGACCGAAAAAAGCAAGAAAAACGAATAATTTTAGCGAAATTTCAATTTTTTTCCTCTTTTTTCTCATAATTTTCCTTATTTTATCGAGATTTGACCGAAAAAACCAAGAAAAACGAATAATTTTAGCGAAATTTCAATTTTTCCCTCTTTTTTTCCCTTAATTTTCCTTATTTTATCGATATTTGACCGAAAAAAGCAAGAAAAACGAATAATTTTAGCGAAATATCAATTTTTATCATCTTTTTTCCCTTGATTTTCCTTATTTTATCGAGATTTGACCAAAAAAAGCAAGAAAAACGAATAATTTTAGCGAAATATCAATTTTTATCCTCTTTTTCTCCCTTAATTTTCCTTATTTTATCGAGATTTGTCCGAAAAAAAGCAAGAAAAACGAATAACTTTAGTGAAATTTCAATTTTTTTCCTCTTTCTTTCCCTTAATTTTCCTTATTTTATCGAGATTTGACCGAAAAAAAGCAAGAAAAACGAATAATTTTAGCGAAAATTTCAATTTTTTTCCTCTCTTTTTCCTTCATTCTCCTCATCGAACGAGATTTGACCGAAAAAAAGCAAGAAAAACGAATAATTTTAGCGAAATTTCAATTTTTATCCTCTTTTTTCCTTAATTAATCGAGATTTAACCGAAAAAAAGCAAGAAAACGAATAATTATAGCGAAATTTCAATTTTTTTCCTCTTTTTTCCCCTTAATTTTCCATATTATATCGAGATTTGACAGGAAAAAAAGCAAGAAAAACGAATAATTTTATCGAAATTTCAATTTCTATCCTCTTCTTTCCCTTAATTTTCCTATTTTATCGAGATTTGACCAAAAAAAGCAAGAAAAAACGAATAATTTTAGCGAAATTTCAATTTTTTTCCACTTTTTTTCTCTTAATTTTCCTTATTTTATCGAGATTTGACCGAAAAAAAAAGCAAGGAAAAACGAATAATTTTAGCAAAATATCAATTTTTATCCTCTTTTTTCCCTTAATTTTCCTAATTTTATCGAGATTTGACCGAAAAAAAGCAAGAAAAACGAATAATTTTTGCGAAATTTAAATTTTTTTCCTCTTTTTTTCCCTTAATTTTCCTTATTTTATCGAAATTTGACCGAAAAAAGCAAGTAAAACGAATAATTTTTGCGAAATTTCAATTTTTTTCCTCTTTTTTCCCCTTAATTTTCCATATTATATCGAGATTTGACAGGAAAAAGCAAGAAAAACGAATAATTTTATCGAAATTTCAATTCTATCCTCTTCTTTTCCCTTAATTTTCCTTATTTATCGAGATTTGACCAAAAAAAGCAAGAAAAACGAATAATTTTAGCGAAATTTCAATTTTTTTCCACTTTTTTTCTCTTAATTTTCCTTATTTTATCGAGATTTGACCGAAAAAAGCAAGAAAAAACGAATAATTTTAGCAAAATATCAATTTTTATCCTCTTTTTTCCCTTAATTTTCCTAATTTTATCGAGATTTGACCGAAAAAAGCAAGAAAACGAATAATTTTTGCGAAATTTAAATTTTTTTCCTCTTTTTTT
>CANPUZ010000347.1:0-55285 GCA_947579665.1 Sympetrum striolatum
TCAGTTTATTTTCTTCAAAGTTAGTTCTACGCAAAATCGATGTTAATTCTCATTCTTCTCTTTAGATGCTCACGATACTTAATTCCGAAAATGACGAAAAATTAAAAAATGGAAAAAAATTAATGGAAAAATGGATAGTAAAATGTTCGCAAGTCTCGTCGTGTGTTTAACACAAGAAATCGGCCATTACCTGACGTACTCGGACTGCTGCGATGTATTTTACGAAAATAAATTTTTGAGAAATTGATGTTTCTTTCACTTTTGAAAATAAAAAAAAAATATAAATCGTCTTTTGTCAGGGCGACGATGCATGGGTTAGGTTGCTTCAAAGTTAGTTCTACACAATATTGATGTCAATTCTCATTTTTCTCTTTAGATGCTTCCGAAACTTCATTCCGAAAATGACAAAAAAAAATATATCGAAATAATTTCATTAAAAAAATTTAATATTAAAAGGTTTTAAAAGTCTTCTCGTGTGTTTTCGGTGCACAATATGTGATTATCTGATGTCCTCCGACTCGTGCGATGTATTTTACGTAAATAATAAAGTATGAGAAATTGATGTTTCCTTAGTTTTAAAAAATCGATAAAAAATATAAATCGTCTTTTGTCTTGGCGACCACGCATCAGTTAATTTAGTAAAGACTTAGTTATACGCAATATCGACGTTTATTTTAATTTTTCTCTCTAGATGCTTCCTATAATTCATTCCTAAGTTGACGAAAAAAAAAAAAAATTCGAAATAAATTCGTGTAAGAATCGATAAATTAGTCCTCCCGAGTCTCGTCGGCTGTATTCCATACACAATGTGCGATTATCTCGCGTCCTCCGACTACTGCGATGTATTTTACGAAAATTTTAGAGTTTGAGAAATTGAAGTTTCTTTCATTTTCGAAAATGAATAAAAAATATAAATCGTCGTCGGTCAGAGCAAAGAGGCGTCTTAATATTTGCTTCTAAGATAGTTCTGCGCGATAACGACTTTTATCTTTATTTATCTCTCTTTATCGTTCTGATAATTTAATCCGAAAACGAGGGAAAAATTCATTCCGAAAAATCTCATGAAATATTTCCAAGTTTCGTAAATTTTTTTCTACTCGAAATCGTCGATGGTCTTTACGCCGTTCGTTGAAATCTCCGAGCAGAGATGCACATTTTCCTTTACTTCATTTTATTTCGACGAGAAAATTTAACTATTTCGGGAAATGAGGGAGAAAGTTGGGAGATTAGCATGAATTCGATTTCTTTGAGAGAATTTGATGGTCCTGAAAAGGACCTTAATTACGCCCTCGAAGAGGAGGACGACGACGAAAGGAAGAAGAATTTACTTCTTCTTCTGTGCTGCTGGCTTCTTGGCTGCCGGCTTTGCCTTTGTCGGCGTCTTCTTCGGCTTGGGTGCTCGCGGTTTGGTCGCCTTCTTTGCCTTGGATGGAGATTTGGCTGCTTTGGCGGCGGGCTTTCCCACGACCTTCTTCTTCGGCTTCTCTGCTGCTGGTTTCTTCGCCTTCTTCGCAGGTGGTGCAGACTTGCTCCTCTCCTTGGGCGCGGATCTCTTGGTCGCTCCGGATGCAGAGGCGGTGACTCCCGCTGCCTTCTTGCCCACGGGTTTTGCTGCCTTCTTCACACCCTTTTTGGCTCCGGCGGTCTTCTTCACCTTGATGGTGGATGCTGCCGGTGCAACCTCCTTTCCTGTCTTAGAGCTCAATTTGAAAGAGCCAGATGCGCCTTTTCCCTTGGTCTGCACGAGAGCTCCGGAGGTGACGGCCGACTTCAGGTACTTCTTGATGAACGGAGATAATTTCTCTGCATCCACCTTGTAGCTAGCGGCGATGTATTTCTTGATCGCTTGCAGTGAAGAGCCTCCTCTCTCCTTCAGTGCCTTGACTGCGTTGTTAACCATCTCTGAAGTTGGTGGGTGAGATGGCTTTGCGCGAGCCTTCTTCGCCGCGCTCTTTGCTGCTGCTTTCTTGGATGCGGATGCAGCCGCAGAAGCCTGGACGGGCTTCACGGCCACCGCACCTGCCGGCTGCGATGGTGGAGAAGATGCTGCTGCGTTTGCTGATGCGTCTGCCATTACTAATAAATCTGTAATTAATCCAGAAGAGGAAATATACGTACCTAGGCGCCTAAAATCGAATCCGTTTTTCCTCTACCACGCGTACCATTTAGGACGAACCCCTTCTCTCGGAAACGTTGGAGATGTCTCGTTCTCGGTTGCTCCGTACTTTGCTCGTTTGCGGAGAATGGTTTTTTTGTAGGTGTTGGAGGCGATTCAGACGTGCTCCGAATGTGAGGAGCGGGAGTGGACTTGAGGCCTCCGGATGCTGCCGCACCCGGCACTCCATCGATCTTCGCATCCGAAGGGGAACGTCCGCGAGCGGCACTTGTATTCACATGAGTCGCGCGTCCGTCGGAAAAACATTAAATTTTGGCAAATTAACGTACATTGTTTGCAAAAAAGCATTTCCCTACGTTCGTTAATCCTTCCTCTATCAATTCACATAAATTCATCGTCGATAAGCTGACGGCATCGTCATGGAGCATCGTGCAAACCACCCCTTTGTCGAACGTCTTCTCGTCATTCTCGCGCCTTTGCATCTCTCGTCACACTATCAAGTCCCCAATTCAATGGCTTTCATATTGTGGAATATTTGAGCAAACTGCAAAACGGAATAAGGTGTTCGTAAATTTGATGTTTGGAGAGAATAATTCATTTAACGGAGTATGCAAAATTTAACTTATTTGTTGAACGAAAGTTATTCTGCGGAGCGGATTACGTCTTACGGTCCGCCTCTTTCATTCTGCTATGGATGTTTTCGACTTTATTAAGAGGAACATGCAAAGATTGTATAGAAAACCTATTAAATGTTGTATTTGGATGTCGTTTAATTGGGATTGTTATAATTTGGGTTCATCCTTGTCTGATTTTTGAACATAATCAGAGGTAAATCCATGCATCACACTCAAGAATGAGCGGACGGAATGTCACTTAATTTCGAAAGAATTCGGGGCCATTGCTTTACTCTCAGTTGCTGAATCTTTCATAAAGTGAATAATTAATTTGCGTCTTTGGCTGGTGAAGGTGATGCTCGTTCCTTCCCGATATTCCTTCATAATCATCAGTTATCACTCATCACACGCCGAAGTGTGTTTCCCCTGTCAGAAAATTCTTAATGTCTTTTGTTGGACCAAATATATGTTATTCTGCTTTGAACTTATTCCAGTTGTTCGTTTTCTTAATGTTTGATTGTTTTCTCTTACTTTTTTAGAAACAAGAACGTTGTTTGTAATATATTTGCATGAGCAAGCTGCAAGGATGATTAGCTGTTTACTGTTACAAGGGAATTATCAATATGACATGCAGATGGTTACCACTACTGCAGATTGTTTTAATGTCCGTTATTTGTATGGGATATCTGTAACTGCCAAATATTATTTAATTAAATCGGAAGCTTATTATCCTTTCAAAGGAGAGGTTTAAAACAATATGGAATTAATGGAAGTGGGCTGCCGAATTAGATGCTTTAAAATTCAAAAAGCTTTCCATAATTCTTTCATGTTCGGAAATTCATAAAAAAATAAATAAAAATTGCCAACGGCACCCAGGTTTCCCAGGCGGTCACCCATCCAAGTACTCTTTGGGCCCGACGATGTTTAACTTCGGTGATCGGACGAGAACCGGTGCTTTCATCGTGGTATGGCCGTTGACATAGATGTTATGGAAAGACTGACACAAAAAATTACAATACAGTAATACGCAATGTGCATATCAATTTAATTATCTAATCACACCATTTCGTCTCACCACGTGTTATCATTTGCCATTGCTTTGTGTTCATGGCATAAAGGAATTCTAAGAAAATAGAAATCGAATTTAGAATCTTCCTCCTTTCTCTCTTATGAATGCTTTTGCTTGGGCTAAACAGTGTTTAAGGGCCTCGGAAAAAATTAAATTCTTTAAAACGAATGTACTCCTATGTCTTAATAGTATTTAATAGCGATATAAAATAAATAAAAAACCAACAGCACCCGGTGTTCCCAGGCGGTCACCCATCCAAGTACTATCCGGGCCCGATGATGCTTAACTTCGGTGATCGGACGAGAACCGGTGTTTTCATCATGGTATGGCCGTTGGCAAGATCTACAGCGATCAAACAGTATGTTGTATTCCCTCAGTTAACGGAGCATTGCTACAAGAATAAGTTAAACATAGACCGTAACGAAAGAATGGGTTCATCGTTTTGTTTCTTTGTTTCATCAAATCCTAGGAAAGCTATCTCAAAAAACCTGCATAATTTATTCTATGCGATCAGTTATTTGGTTTATTGCATTGTTATTTCATTTGTTGGTAACTTGTTCGTCGTTACGCTTACTTGAATAGATGCCTGCATTTCCAATCCCTTTTTTTTATCCCTCTTGAAAATTGCATTTTTTGAGAAAAATTTTTGAAAGGTTGGCATCACCTTCACTTTTGAGAGCTTTTAACTCGCGTAATTTTCCTTCAATCTCACCGTACAAAGTGTTGGGCTACAGCCTGTAGTCCGCACAGTATGAATTGATATGTTCTCGATTTTTAATTGATCAAAATTACGAGTTAAAACGAGTCAAACATAGCATCGGAACGCATCGGGCGTCTGGATTGATTGCACCCCCCGACCACTAGGGTGCAGCATCTGTCAAGGCGTCGAGATTCGTGTATTAATTCGAATTAAAACTCGTTGTCTAATCTTTAGAATATTCGGCAGATGCTTTTTCAGTTGCCTTCTACACATTATCGCCTATTGCGGACGTCACTGGAAGAGTGAAATCAATCTACCTGGGAAGTTCCCTCTGTCTGGGAAAATTTTGATAAGCAATTTATATTTTGAATGCTAGTGATTTCTTCGGTCGAGAAGAATTTTTCATTGCCGTTTCCAACATTCGTGAGATGCCAAAGCATGTGAAATTTATTTGATGATGATTTTTAAATTGTAATTTTATCGAAGTGCTTCAAAAATGATATATGGTGCTTGTCATTTCTATTGCTAATTGGAAACAACGCATAACGAACTTGTTAAAGTTATTTAATTTAATTAATGTATTTAAATTGCTTTGATGTTACAAGTTAGAATTTTTTTTTCAGAAATTTATACCGAAACTGCGTTCGCTCGAAACATCATTTCTTTATCAACATTCTTATTCCTCGTCATCTGCGATTACCTCGCGCCCTCCATTAGACAATGATTAAGCATTTTCGATTTCTTTGTGACAATTTCTTGGCCCTTAAAAGGGCCGTTTACTTGGATGCCTGATGAACTCAAGATAACCAATTTACTTGGAGCTGGTGTACTTGGTAACAGCCTTTGTTCCCTCAGACACTGCGTGCTTGGCGAGTTCTCCGGGAAGGAGAAGTCTGACGGCGGTCTGCACCTCCCGAGAGGTGATGGTGGAGCGCTTGTTGTAATGAGCAAGGCGAGAGGCTTCGGCGGCGATTCTCTCGAAGATGTCGTTGACGAAGCTGTTCATGATGCTCATGGCCTTGCTGGAGATACCAGTGTCGGGATGGACCTGCTTCAACACCTTGTAGATGTAGATTGCGTAGGATTCCTTCCTCCTGCGCTTCTTCTTCTTATCTCCCTTGGAGATGTTCTTCTGGGCCTTACCGGCCTTCTTGGCGGCTTTTCCACTAGTTTTGGGTGGCATGATGCTGCAGAGAGTCGAGATGATATCTCAATGTCGAAATTTCCCAGTCAGTCAGTCTTCACTCCAGTATGGATACTATAATCTGTGGCACCAGGTCCCTAAGGGCTTTATCCACGTCTTATGGCATTGTATTTTTTAGTAAAATGACATTCTTATTTTTATTACTGTATTAGCAATGGTTCCCAAAGGAAACCCTTGCTAATTCTTAAGTTTATTTGAAATTAAATTTTTAATTCATTTTAATGAAGTTGTACAACTTCTTCAAACGCTTTAGGCCTTCTGTAGTACTGGGAGGAGGCCTCATTTATGTTGTCAGACCACATAGAGTTAAAAACTCCAGGTGCAGCATTTAACTTATTTTTAAAATTGTTTGCCAGGGTGAGGAGTACTGAATCTAGGGGCTTAATTGCATGTGCGTTAAAAATTTCTTTAGAACTTGTCAGTGGTGGCACTTTTAGAATCTGTTTGATATATTTTTTGTCAATTCTCTTGAGTTTGTTAAAGTTGTCTTTTGATGCATACAACCAGGCAGGTCCTGCATAGGTTATGATTGGGCGTACCATTGTTAGGTATAATAGGATTTTTGTTTTTAATCTGATTTTGTCATTGAAGAGTAAAATATTAAGTGCATAAAATGCAGAGTTAGCTTTGGTTAAAATATATTTCGTCTGGTCTCTCCACGTTAACTTTGGGTCTAGGAACACCCCAAGGAATTTTTGAGATTTTTGTCGGGGGATAATATCATTGCCCCAGTACAGGTCCGAGTCATTAGGTTTTTTTATCTTTCTGCTGAAGATCATTTTACCACATTTACTGGGGTTAACCTTCAATTTCCATAAATTGCACCAATTATGGATCAAGTCTAGATGTTTTTGAGCCCTAATATTGGCAATTTTTGCAGAGTTATGTTTAGCCACAATAGTGGTATCATCAGCATACAAGTAAATACTCGAGTCCGTGTACTGGGGAATGTCACTTGTAAAAATATTGAAAAGAGTCGGGGATAAAATAGAACCTTGCGGAACACCTGCGTCAATGTCTAAAATGTTTGAAGTCGCAATGTTAAAAGATACATAAAATTTGCGATTTCTGAGGAATGAGTCAATGATTTTAATGAGATAAACTGGGAAGTTACAGTCAAATAATTTAAAAATTAATCCTTCGTGCCAAACTTTATCAAATGCACTTTGAAAGTCAAGGAAGCAGGCGACCGCGAATTGTCTAGAATTAAAACCATTTACTATGTCTTCAGTTAGTCTAACGATTTGGTGAGTTGTGGAGAGACCAGAACGAAACCCTGCCTGGAAGTTTGGGATTAGATCAGCAAGAGATGAATGATCTATAAGTCGCCTCAGTAAGATTCTCTCGAAGCATTTACCGAGGATTGGTAGGAGGCTGATAGGTCTATAATTCTTAGGATCTTTGCTATCCTTGCCAGGTTTAGGGATCATGATGATTTTAGCGACTTTCCATTCTTTAGGAAAGTATGCGTTTGTTAAGCAGGCATTGAAGATGCAAACAAGATCTGAAACGATATTTTTAGGAAAGGATTTAATCATTTTGGCAGTTATGCCATCCCGTCCCGGTGCTTTGTTACTTTTTAAGTCTTTAAAAATTTCTTCTACTTCTTTAAAATGGGTGAGCATGGCTTCTGAGGTCGGCATAAAAGCAAGTGACGATACACAGTCATTAATCTCGTCATGAAATTTTCTTTTTTGGGAATTTGGGGAGTCAGGTTCTTGTGCCCTATTACCTGAAGTATCGTGGATTATGGGATATTTTGGTTGTAAGACTACTCTACCCAGTTTTGCTTTTTTAATAACCTTTTTCTTTCTATCTATGATCCCCTGGCAAGTACTTGTATCATAAGGAATGAAAGTTTTGCTTAGCATCGAAGCAAAAAGTTTACATTTGTCAGAGTCAGAAAATATAAGATGTTTCCCATTGGTATTTAATGGAACGTTAGTTTTTTGCTTTTTCCCCGTAATTTTCTTAACGAAATTCCAGAGGGGTCTGTTGGTTGGGTTGTTCACACTAAGTTCGTCGATTTCTCTGACCACTCTATCATTTTTGAATTTTTTTATTTGTTTTTGAATGGATTTCCTCAATATGCGGTAAAGACGATCGTAGGTATTGTTTTTGGTTTTTTGAAAAAGTTTACGTGCTTTGTTACGAGTTTTAATCTCATCTAATATATTTTTGGGGAGATTTATGTGCCCAGATGGTAGACGTTTTTTGATTTTTGACGTTTTAGCATAGACCATATTAATATTTCTGGAAAAATCTGCTATTGCATTATCTATTTGGAAGGGGTTTAGATCTTTGTTTGTCCAATCGAATTTTAGATTTTCGAGGGTCGAACTGAACCTGGCCCAGTCTGGAATTCTGGAGTTTTCGTTAAAGATATCATCGATATCCACTGGGATGTGGGCAAAAATAGGTAAATGATCAGAGTCTAAAAGATTGGAGACCTTACACTGAATCAACTCGGACTCGAAAGAGGTGATGAAGAAGTCCAGGATATCATTCCAGTTAGGATGATTTTTTACTATGTGGGTGTGTTTCGTGGGGGCATGAACCATAAACCGACACTGTGTGAGCCAGTTAAAAAGTTTCGTGCCAGATGAGTTATTTGCCCGGCAACCCCAAGCTTTATTTTTAGCATTCAGATCACCACCCATAATGGTGGTGGTGTTATTGAACTTTTTGGCGAATTTAAAGAAATCTGTTTTAAGGATGCCTTTACTTGGGGAATTATAAACAGCGATGAAATTGATTGTGTTGTGGTCACCTTTCACTGTAATACCGACTGCCTCCATGTTTTTAAATTTGGGCAGTTTTAACTCCTTCAGTTTGAGTTTATTGGAAGCAAAAATGCAAACGCCCCCTGATTGCTTATTTCCATTGTCCTTCCTAAAACAGTGATAGCCGGGGAGGTCAATCAATTTATCAGAAGTTAAATGTGTTTCAGCTATTAGAGCTATATCAATTTGTTTTTGAATGAAGATGTTAAATAGCTCGGTAGATTGTCTGAAAAGCCCATTGGCATTCCATTCCATAATGTTTAGAAAACTATCCATCAATGATTCTGTTCGTTGAATCTAAAATAAACTCTACAAAAGCCTCTTTGGTCAAGTTTTCTCGTGAAATAATGGCAAAAAGTTTTAGTAGCCAGTTTTGGAGGTTAAGCCTCCAGTCGGCTGTGGGGGGAGCAGGGGAAAGGGCAGGGCCGGTAGGCATTGGAGGTTGGGCTGAGTTTTTCTCGGCCGAGAAGGTCCAGATCGGGACTTGAGTATTGGTAACTTTAGGAATGTTTATAGCCGGCTGCTGGCCAGGGGTATTTGGTAGATCGTGCATGAGGCGATCTATTTCCTCATTAACTGAGTCACTATTTATTAGGTTAGTTTGCCTTTGAGCCGCTTGGGAGTAGGATTTAGGTGGACTGTGGCTCCTTAGTTGTGGGAAGTTGTCCTTGACAATTGCAAGGTTTTTACCTGGAGTAGCAACTTTATTTGGATTGAAAGTAAGCCTTGCTTTTTCTTTTAAAATTTTGATTCTATTTTTTAGGGTCTGATAAACGGGGCAGCCTCTATAACTGGCTGGGTGCTCACCCTTACAATTTGCGCACGATGCCGCTTCTTTTGCAGGTTTGGTGCATTCTCGGGTGAGGTGCCCCAAACCGCACTTGACACAGAAAGCCGGCATGTGGCAGGCCTTATCTACGTGACCAAATTTCTGGCAACGATGGCATTGAGGAGGTCCCTTGGGGGGTTTGAATTTCTCGAATTTGACAATAAAACCACAAATATTTCTAGCACTTACAAGTTTCTCAGCATTTGCTTCGTCATTAAATTCTATTTGGAATAGTGGAAGTGGCCTGAGGGGAACGCTTTTGATATTTTTATCGAGATCGGGCTTTGTTGGCCTCGTGGTCTTAAGCTGAGTAATTTTGTGAAAATCAATTCCTTGTTCTCTTATACTGTCTGAGATATCGCTAATCGGGAGATCTATTGGCAGATTTCGGATCACATAGTTTATTCTCTTCTCGCTGGCGAGTCTGTATGTAAAGAAGTTAATTTGGTCCTTAGTTAAAATATCTTTTACTTTGATAAAGTCGTTTACTGAGGAACATTTGAGTACAGTCTTCCTCCCTGCAAGATGAGCAACTGGCGACATGGTGCAGACACCGCAGAGTCTTCTGTATAAGGCTGTCCAATTTTTTGGGTTTTCAAGATAAATAGGAGGTATTTTTTGAGGTTTCACAGGCACTGAAACGTGGGTAGGACCATGGGGGCTAAGAGGTGAGAGGGGCTCGAAGGAGTTCCGAATGGGCACCGGTGGTGCCGGAGAGGGTGGACCAACCCGCCTTTTCCTTTTGTTGGGTTGTACATTTACCCAGGGGTCCCCGTTGCGAGGCTCGTTTCCATCCTTCTCGGATGGGGTAACGGGCAACGCGGTATCAATTGTGGTTTGCTCGTCTACTATCATTGGTACCCGATCCGCATCACCGGGTTGTACCTGCTGCAGATTAATTTCAACGGCAGCGTTTCTGCTGTTGTTAATGGGGGCCTGCGAGTTCTTCCCATCTTTGGCGGGAGGGGGCGGAAATCGCTGGGCCAGAGGGGCAGAGGCAACCTCGTTCAGACGTCCGAGAGACCTTTGATCACGCGAGCCAGTGACTGGCCGACCTCCATCGACCCGCAAAGAAGTGCGTGCACTTAAATTGGCTACCCTACGGGGCTGCGGAGTGGACCCGCCACCCGACATCGACGATTGACCATCCGTCATATCCAAATTTCGAGCGCTAATCTCTTCACTAAAATAGCCCATGGTGACAGGGGGAGTGGGAGTGACTCTAATAGGTTTGCTTGAGGTTTCAGTGCGATTCTTACCCTTATTGGATTTTTTACCTTTTTTTCCATCAGGCTCTGATGTTGCACTGGAGCTTTTCTTAAATTGTTCGGGAGAAATTCTAGTACTCGTGTTGTCGGATGATTTCCGGCGAACCGGTTCGCCAGAGTTGCCAGCGGAGGCAAAAAATTTTGATGCGGAATTGACCGTGCTAGAATTTGTTGGGACCGTATTATTGCCAGAAATATGGACATCCAAGATCTCAGTATCCTGAGGTAAGGGATTGTTAATAAGTAGGTTGTTGGAGGATCTTGCGGTATCTAATAAGCTATTTAGGTAATTAAAAGCATCATTACTGGGGAATCTACTACCGCTAAGGGAGTGAGAACGTCTCAGTAGGGTAACGTCACGGTGATCCCGTGAGTTGGGAATGCTGGGGAGCTTATGGCTCATGATGAAAAGGGGGGAAGGCTAAAGGCTGAAAGCAAGGGATTGCTCGGGCCTCCGAAGGCCCGGGCGAGAGGTAGGAGGGGAACTACTATATTTTTATGGAGCCTTTTAATGCTTAAGCTAAGAAATGGGGAGGAGAAAAACCATATCCCAAAGGATAAAATGATGGGAGGGAAGGGATGGTTTTATCAATTTAAGGGTCAAGGATTTAGCGGCTTACTATTGCGGTGATTTTTGAGTGAAGGGTAGGAGAAACTAGCTTTAGAGGGGTCTGTGGAAAGGAGTGACCTTTTTTAACTTGAAGAGTTACAAGGTAAAAACAAAATGAGAAATGGTCAAAAAAAAAAAGAAACTAGAGAGGGTAAATAATAAATACTGCCGAAAAAATAAAAATGAATTGCAGAAAAAAGTTTTGGGACTAGAGGGGTTTGAAACACCGATGTTTCTCTTAGGATGAAAACTGCTCAGAACTCTAAGGATTATCTGAAAGGCTGACACGGTGACCAAGGATAAAAAGGCTTTGTGAGTTTTGAAGGACTGAAATTAAGCGGGGATTCGCGGAAAAAGATCGCTAATGGGAGAAAATAATTACTAAAAATAACGGAAACCGGCGTTCCGGCGGTGGAAAGGGTGCAAAAACTAAAGGAGAGCTAAAAAATTACGATGGATATAAAAATGATGTAAAAAGTGGTCTTGGAGCTAAGTTACACTTGAAGAGTGTAGTATATGCAATCAAGATGAAGGGAACCTGAAAAAGAAGTTGGAGGGCGGGAGGGAAAACTGGAGCCCTAACGTGGGGACCCGGCCGTGTTCACACCAAGTGCGGTGAGGCCACCCAAGGCGAAGTCAGGTGGAGATCCCTCGTATGGTGTTAGACGGTGCCGCGGGAGACGACCGTTTAGACAATAGAACAAGCAGGGAGTCAAAATCCCTACATAAGAAGGTGAAAGGTAGATTTAGCAAATCGCAAATTCGAAGGGTAGACATCTAAAAAGACGATTCCTCGAATATCTCAATGTCGAAATTTCCCCCTATGCGTCCGCTATATATGAGGGGCAAGGAATATCCCTCCGCCGCACTCGCCGACCGCCGGACCAATGGGAAGCGCTCTCGCCTCGCGCGGCGGCGGGCCTCGAATACATATATATAGCCGTCCAAAAGCGCTTTTCACCAAAGCCAGAATTGTTCTTCCTTTGTTGTGTTGCAGCCTAGAAAGAATCAACCATGTCCGGACGAGGAAAAGGAGGAAAAGTAAAGGGAAAGTCCAAGTCCCGTTCTAGCCGTGCTGGACTACAGTTCCCCGTCGGACGTATCCATCGTCTGCTGAGGAAAGGAAACTATGCTGAGCGCGTCGGTGCCGGTGCACCCGTGTATCTCGCAGCCGTCATGGAATACCTGGCCGCTGAAGTTCTCGAGTTGGCAGGCAATGCCGCTCGTGACAACAAGAAGACCAGGATCATTCCTCGTCATCTCCAACTCGCCATCCGCAACGACGAGGAGTTGAACAAACTTCTCTCTGGAGTGACCATCGCCCAAGGTGGTGTTTTGCCCAACATCCAGGCTGTCCTCTTGCCAAAGAAGACCGAGAAGAAGGCTTAAATCATCATCACTTCGTTCGCACGGCGACAAACGGCCCTTTTCAGGGCCAAGAAATATTCCCATTTAGAAAACGAATATGCTAATCTAACTCTCTGAGCAAAGAAATATAATAAAAATGTTAAAGATGAATGTAATAAGATATAATGGCGTGGGGAACGGAGTTCGATCGGGAGGGTCGGATCGAATAAGCGTAAAAGGTGAATAAAAAGGAGATGAAAATGATTAAGCTTTAGAAAATGGTTTTCATACATAGATAATAAGTTTTCGGTGCTCATTTGGTAATATTTTCAATCTTTATTCAGGAGCTCGAAACGCACACGTAAAAATCGTTTAATTTTAATTTATCAGCGATGAATGCGACGTGGAAATTCCATTTCGGTTTAAATTACGCATCAAGTCCGTAATTGTTACGATTTAACTCTTTTTTGAAATAAAAAAAAATATTTCCACCATCTCTGTGACAGAATTATTCAATGATTTACTTATTTATCTATTGAGACAAAGTTAAATATTTTTCTTAGGTGCATGTAAAAATGCTTTAATAAAAAAAAATATGAGGGAATAGGAAATAGCAGTATTGATTTTCTCAGAGAAATTTTGGTGGCCCTGAGAAGGGCCGAGTTTTTTGGACTCCTGAGACGACGTCGCGAGGTGTCTAACCGCCGAAACCGTAGAGGGTGCGTCCCTGCCTCTTCAGGGCATAGACGACGTCTTTAGTGTGCCCGCTATATATAGGTAACCGGCGAGAGCGAGAGGGACAACGGGCTCGGCCAATGGGAGCGAACCTCAGTGACGCGCCACCGAGAGTGTATATATAGAGGGTTAAAAGTGGGTTCGGTGTCAATTCGGTTTTGTCGTATCTCTTAGACAGAAGCCATGGCACGTACGAAGCAGACTGCCCGGAAGTCCACCGGAGGAAAAGCCCCCCGCAAACAGCTTGCCACCAAGGCTGCGCGTAAAAGCGCACCCGCCACCGGAGGAGTGAAGAAGCCCCACAGATACCGCCCAGGAACTGTGGCCCTCCGAGAAATCAGGCGTTACCAGAAGAGCACGGAGCTTCTCATCCGCAAGCTCCCGTTCCAGCGCCTCGTCCGTGAGATCGCTCAGGACTTTAAGACCGATCTCCGTTTCCAGAGCTCTGCCGTGATGGCCCTCCAGGAGGCCAGCGAGGCCTACCTCGTCGGTCTCTTTGAGGACACCAACCTTTGCGCCATCCACGCCAAGCGTGTAACCATCATGCCAAAGGACATCCAGCTGGCTCGCCGTATCCGCGGAGAACGTGCTTAAGCGATTCCGCCACTCGACTTTCAAAAAAAGGCCCTTTTAAGGGCCAACAAATTCTCATGAGAAACGATCTGATCTATTATCTGTTGCCGAAAAAAAGATTTCATCGAATATAAACTTAAAAATAAATTACGAGTACTCGATCGCTACGTCGTCGGACCATTGCGATGTATTTTACGAAAAAGAGAAAATTCGTGTTGGCGAAATGGACGTTTCTTTCATTTTCAAAAATAAATAAAAAATATAAATCGTTGTTCGTTGGAGCAAAGATGCATTGGTTACTTTTCTTCATAGTTAGTTCTATGCAAAATTTATGTAGATTTTCATTTTTCTCTTAAGATGCTTCTGATATTTCATTCCGAAAATGCCAAAAAATTCAAAACGGAAATTATTTCATGGAAAAATCGTTAATAAAATGTTCCTAAGTCTCGCGGTGTGTTTAAGACACAAAGTCAGCGATTATCTGACGTACTCGGACTGCTGCGATGTATTTAACGAAAATGAGACTTTGAAAAATTGATGTTTCTTCCTTTTTCGAAAATTAATTTTAAATATTAATAGATATTTGCAGGAGCGACAAAGCATCAGTTTATTTTCTTCAAAGTTAGTTCTACGCAAAATCGATGTTAATTCTCATTCTTCTCTTTAGATGCTCACGATACTTAATTCCGAAAATGACGAAAAATTAAAAAATGGAAAAAAATTAATGGAAAAATGGATAGTAAAATGTTCGCAAGTCTCGTCGTGTGTTTAACACAAGAAATCGGCCATTACCTGACGTACTCGGACTGCTGCGATGTATTTTACGAAAATAAATTTTTGAGAAATTGATGTTTCTTTCACTTTTGAAAATAAAAAAAAAATATAAATCGTCTTTTGTCAGGGCGACGATGCATGGGTTAGGTTGCTTCAAAGTTAGTTCTACACAATATTGATGTCAATTCTCATTTTTCTCTTTAGATGCTTCCGAAACTTCATTCCGAAAATGACAAAAAAAAATATATCGAAATAATTTCATTAAAAAAATTTAATATTAAAAGGTTTTAAAAGTCTTCTCGTGTGTTTTCGGTGCACAATATGTGATTATCTGATGTCCTCCGACTCGTGCGATGTATTTTACGTAAATAATAAAGTATGAGAAATTGATGTTTCCTTAGTTTTAAAAAATCGATAAAAAATATAAATCGTCTTTTGTCTTGGCGACCACGCATCAGTTAATTTAGTAAAGACTTAGTTATACGCAATATCGACGTTTATTTTAATTTTTCTCTCTAGATGCTTCCTATAATTCATTCCTAAGTTGACGAAAAAAAAAAAAAATTCGAAATAAATTCGTGTAAGAATCGATAAATTAGTCCTCCCGAGTCTCGTCGGCTGTATTCCATACACAATGTGCGATTATCTCGCGTCCTCCGACTACTGCGATGTATTTTACGAAAATTTTAGAGTTTGAGAAATTGAAGTTTCTTTCATTTTCGAAAATGAATAAAAAATATAAATCGTCGTCGGTCAGAGCAAAGAGGCGTCTTAATATTTGCTTCTAAGATAGTTCTGCGCGATAACGACTTTTATCTTTATTTATCTCTCTTTATCGTTCTGATAATTTAATCCGAAAACGAGGGAAAAATTCATTCCGAAAAATCTCATGAAATATTTCCAAGTTTCGTAAATTTTTTTCTACTCGAAATCGTCGATGGTCTTTACGCCGTTCGTTGAAATCTCCGAGCAGAGATGCACATTTTCCTTTACTTCATTTTATTTCGACGAGAAAATTTAACTATTTCGGGAAATGAGGGAGAAAGTTGGGAGATTAGCATGAATTCGATTTCTTTGAGAGAATTTGATGGTCCTGAAAAGGACCTTAATTACGCCCTCGAAGAGGAGGACGACGACGAAAGGAAGAAGAATTTACTTCTTCTTCTGTGCTGCTGGCTTCTTGGCTGCCGGCTTTGCCTTTGTCGGCGTCTTCTTCGGCTTGGGTGCTCGCGGTTTGGTCGCCTTCTTTGCCTTGGATGGAGATTTGGCTGCTTTGGCGGCGGGCTTTCCCACGACCTTCTTCTTCGGCTTCTCTGCTGCTGGTTTCTTCGCCTTCTTCGCAGGTGGTGCAGACTTGCTCCTCTCCTTGGGCGCGGATCTCTTGGTCGCTCCGGATGCAGAGGCGGTGACTCCCGCTGCCTTCTTGCCCACGGGTTTTGCTGCCTTCTTCACACCCTTTTTGGCTCCGGCGGTCTTCTTCACCTTGATGGTGGATGCTGCCGGTGCAACCTCCTTTCCTGTCTTAGAGCTCAATTTGAAAGAGCCAGATGCGCCTTTTCCCTTGGTCTGCACGAGAGCTCCGGAGGTGACGGCCGACTTCAGGTACTTCTTGATGAACGGAGATAATTTCTCTGCATCCACCTTGTAGCTAGCGGCGATGTATTTCTTGATCGCTTGCAGTGAAGAGCCTCCTCTCTCCTTCAGTGCCTTGACTGCGTTGTTAACCATCTCTGAAGTTGGTGGGTGAGATGGCTTTGCGCGAGCCTTCTTCGCCGCGCTCTTTGCTGCTGCTTTCTTGGATGCGGATGCAGCCGCAGAAGCCTGGACGGGCTTCACGGCCACCGCACCTGCCGGCTGCGATGGTGGAGAAGATGCTGCTGCGTTTGCTGATGCGTCTGCCATTACTAATAAATCTGTAATTAATCCAGAAGAGGAAATATACGTACCTAGGCGCCTAAAATCGAATCCGTTTTTCCTCTACCACGCGTACCATTTAGGACGAACCCCTTCTCTCGGAAACGTTGGAGATGTCTCGTTCTCGGTTGCTCCGTACTTTGCTCGTTTGCGGAGAATGGTTTTTTTGTAGGTGTTGGAGGCGATTCAGACGTGCTCCGAATGTGAGGAGCGGGAGTGGACTTGAGGCCTCCGGATGCTGCCGCACCCGGCACTCCATCGATCTTCGCATCCGAAGGGGAACGTCCGCGAGCGGCACTTGTATTCACATGAGTCGCGCGTCCGTCGGAAAAACATTAAATTTTGGCAAATTAACGTACATTGTTTGCAAAAAAGCATTTCCCTACGTTCGTTAATCCTTCCTCTATCAATTCACATAAATTCATCGTCGATAAGCTGACGGCATCGTCATGGAGCATCGTGCAAACCACCCCTTTGTCGAACGTCTTCTCGTCATTCTCGCGCCTTTGCATCTCTCGTCACACTATCAAGTCCCCAATTCAATGGCTTTCATATTGTGGAATATTTGAGCAAACTGCAAAACGGAATAAGGTGTTCGTAAATTTGATGTTTGGAGAGAATAATTCATTTAACGGAGTATGCAAAATTTAACTTATTTGTTGAACGAAAGTTATTCTGCGGAGCGGATTACGTCTTACGGTCCGCCTCTTTCATTCTGCTATGGATGTTTTCGACTTTATTAAGAGGAACATGCAAAGATTGTATAGAAAACCTATTAAATGTTGTATTTGGATGTCGTTTAATTGGGATTGTTATAATTTGGGTTCATCCTTGTCTGATTTTTGAACATAATCAGAGGTAAATCCATGCATCACACTCAAGAATGAGCGGACGGAATGTCACTTAATTTCGAAAGAATTCGGGGCCATTGCTTTACTCTCAGTTGCTGAATCTTTCATAAAGTGAATAATTAATTTGCGTCTTTGGCTGGTGAAGGTGATGCTCGTTCCTTCCCGATATTCCTTCATAATCATCAGTTATCACTCATCACACGCCGAAGTGTGTTTCCCCTGTCAGAAAATTCTTAATGTCTTTTGTTGGACCAAATATATGTTATTCTGCTTTGAACTTATTCCAGTTGTTCGTTTTCTTAATGTTTGATTGTTTTCTCTTACTTTTTTAGAAACAAGAACGTTGTTTGTAATATATTTGCATGAGCAAGCTGCAAGGATGATTAGCTGTTTACTGTTACAAGGGAATTATCAATATGACATGCAGATGGTTACCACTACTGCAGATTGTTTTAATGTCCGTTATTTGTATGGGATATCTGTAACTGCCAAATATTATTTAATTAAATCGGAAGCTTATTATCCTTTCAAAGGAGAGGTTTAAAACAATATGGAATTAATGGAAGTGGGCTGCCGAATTAGATGCTTTAAAATTCAAAAAGCTTTCCATAATTCTTTCATGTTCGGAAATTCATAAAAAAATAAATAAAAATTGCCAACGGCACCCAGGTTTCCCAGGCGGTCACCCATCCAAGTACTCTTTGGGCCCGACGATGTTTAACTTCGGTGATCGGACGAGAACCGGTGCTTTCATCGTGGTATGGCCGTTGACATAGATGTTATGGAAAGACTGACACAAAAAATTACAATACAGTAATACGCAATGTGCATATCAATTTAATTATCTAATCACACCATTTCGTCTCACCACGTGTTATCATTTGCCATTGCTTTGTGTTCATGGCATAAAGGAATTCTAAGAAAATAGAAATCGAATTTAGAATCTTCCTCCTTTCTCTCTTATGAATGCTTTTGCTTGGGCTAAACAGTGTTTAAGGGCCTCGGAAAAAATTAAATTCTTTAAAACGAATGTACTCCTATGTCTTAATAGTATTTAATAGCGATATAAAATAAATAAAAAACCAACAGCACCCGGTGTTCCCAGGCGGTCACCCATCCAAGTACTATCCGGGCCCGATGATGCTTAACTTCGGTGATCGGACGAGAACCGGTGTTTTCATCATGGTATGGCCGTTGGCAAGATCTACAGCGATCAAACAGTATGTTGTATTCCCTCAGTTAACGGAGCATTGCTACAAGAATAAGTTAAACATAGACCGTAACGAAAGAATGGGTTCATCGTTTTGTTTCTTTGTTTCATCAAATCCTAGGAAAGCTATCTCAAAAAACCTGCATAATTTATTCTATGCGATCAGTTATTTGGTTTATTGCATTGTTATTTCATTTGTTGGTAACTTGTTCGTCGTTACGCTTACTTGAATAGATGCCTGCATTTCCAATCCCTTTTTTTTATCCCTCTTGAAAATTGCATTTTTTGAGAAAAATTTTTGAAAGGTTGGCATCACCTTCACTTTTGAGAGCTTTTAACTCGCGTAATTTTCCTTCAATCTCACCGTACAAAGTGTTGGGCTACAGCCTGTAGTCCGCACAGTATGAATTGATATGTTCTCGATTTTTAATTGATCAAAATTACGAGTTAAAACGAGTCAAACATAGCATCGGAACGCATCGGGCGTCTGGATTGATTGCACCCCCCGACCACTAGGGTGCAGCATCTGTCAAGGCGTCGAGATTCGTGTATTAATTCGAATTAAAACTCGTTGTCTAATCTTTAGAATATTCGGCAGATGCTTTTTCAGTTGCCTTCTACACATTATCGCCTATTGCGGACGTCACTGGAAGAGTGAAATCAATCTACCTGGGAAGTTCCCTCTGTCTGGGAAAATTTTGATAAGCAATTTATATTTTGAATGCTAGTGATTTCTTCGGTCGAGAAGAATTTTTCATTGCCGTTTCCAACATTCGTGAGATGCCAAAGCATGTGAAATTTATTTGATGATGATTTTTAAATTGTAATTTTATCGAAGTGCTTCAAAAATGATATATGGTGCTTGTCATTTCTATTGCTAATTGGAAACAACGCATAACGAACTTGTTAAAGTTATTTAATTTAATTAATGTATTTAAATTGCTTTGATGTTACAAGTTAGAATTTTTTTTTCAGAAATTTATACCGAAACTGCGTTCGCTCGAAACATCATTTCTTTATCAACATTCTTATTCCTCGTCATCTGCGATTACCTCGCGCCCTCCATTAGACAATGATTAAGCATTTTCGATTTCTTTGTGACAATTTCTTGGCCCTTAAAAGGGCCGTTTACTTGGATGCCTGATGAACTCAAGATAACCAATTTACTTGGAGCTGGTGTACTTGGTAACAGCCTTTGTTCCCTCAGACACTGCGTGCTTGGCGAGTTCTCCGGGAAGGAGAAGTCTGACGGCGGTCTGCACCTCCCGAGAGGTGATGGTGGAGCGCTTGTTGTAATGAGCAAGGCGAGAGGCTTCGGCGGCGATTCTCTCGAAGATGTCGTTGACGAAGCTGTTCATGATGCTCATGGCCTTGCTGGAGATACCAGTGTCGGGATGGACCTGCTTCAACACCTTGTAGATGTAGATTGCGTAGGATTCCTTCCTCCTGCGCTTCTTCTTCTTATCTCCCTTGGAGATGTTCTTCTGGGCCTTACCGGCCTTCTTGGCGGCTTTTCCACTAGTTTTGGGTGGCATGATGCTGCAGAGAGTCGAGATGATATCTCAATGTCGAAATTTCCCCCTATGCGTCCGCTATATATGAGGGGCAAGGAATATCCCTCCGCCGCACTCGCCGACCGCCGGACCAATGGGAAGCGCTCTCGCCTCGCGCGGCGGCGGGCCTCGAATACATATATATAGCCGTCCAAAAGCGCTTTTCACCAAAGCCAGAATTGTTCTTCCTTTGTTGTGTTGCAGCCTAGAAAGAATCAACCATGTCCGGACGAGGAAAAGGAGGAAAAGTAAAGGGAAAGTCCAAGTCCCGTTCTAGCCGTGCTGGACTACAGTTCCCCGTCGGACGTATCCATCGTCTGCTGAGGAAAGGAAACTATGCTGAGCGCGTCGGTGCCGGTGCACCCGTGTATTTCGCAGCCGTCATGGAATACCTGGCCGCTGAAGTTCTCGAGTTGGCAGGCAATGCCGCTCGTGACAACAAGAAGACCAGGATCATTCCTCGTCATCTCCAACTCGCCATCCGCAACGACGAGGAGTTGAACAAACTTCTCTCTGGAGTGACCATCGCCCAAGGTGGTGTTTTGCCCAACATCCAGGCTGTCCTCTTGCCAAAGAAGACCGAGAAGAAGGCTTAAATCATCATCACTTCGTTCGCACGGCGACAAACGGCCCTTTTCAGGGCCAAGAAATATTCCCATTTAGAAAACGAATATGCTAATCTAACTCTCTGAGCAAAGAAATATAATAAAAATGTTAAAGATGAATGTAATAAGATATAATGGCGTGGGGAACGGAGTTCGATCGGGAGGGTCGGATCGAATAAGCGTAAAAGGTGAATAAAAAGGAGATGAAAATGATTAAGCTTTAGAAAATGGTTTTCATACATAGATAATAAGTTTTCGGTGCTCATTTGGTAATATTTTCAATCTTTATTCAGGAGCTCGAAACGCACACGTAAAAATCGTTTAATTTTAATTTATCAGCGATGAATGCGACGTGGAAATTCCATTTCGGTTTAAATTACGCATCAAGTCCGTAATTGTTACGATTTAACTCTTTTTTGAAATAAAAAAAAATATTTCCACCATCTCTGTGACAGAATTATTCAATGATTTACTTATTTATCTATTGAGACAAAGTTAAATATTTTTCTTAGGTGCATGTAAAAATGCTTTAATAAAAAAAAATATGAGGGAATAGGAAATAGCAGTATTGATTTTCTCAGAGAAATTTTGGTGGCCCTGAGAAGGGCCGAGTTTTTTGGACTCCTGAGACGACGTCGCGAGGTGTCTAACCGCCGAAACCGTAGAGGGTGCGTCCCTGCCTCTTCAGGGCATAGACGACGTCCATGGCAGTGACGGTCTTCCTCTTGGCGTGTTCGGTGTAGGTGACAGCGTCACGGATGACGTTCTCAAGGAAAACCTTGAGGACGCCGCGGGTCTCTTCGTAGATGAGTCCGGAGATACGCTTGACTCCGCCACGACGTGCGAGACGGCGGATGGCGGGCTTGGTGATTCCCTGGATGTTATCGCGAAGAACTTTGCGATGACGCTTGGCGCCACCCTTTCCCAATCCTTTTCCTCCCTTTCCGCGTCCAGTCATGTTGAATTCAGGAGATGCTACGAAGAATCCTCGAATTTATCGAAATCGCTTTTAGTGTGCCCGCTATATATAGGTAACCGGCGAGAGCGAGAGGGACAACGGGCTCGGCCAATGGGAGCGAACCTCAGTGACGCGCCACCGAGAGTGTATATATAGAGGGTTAAAAGTGGGTTCGGTGTCAATTCGGTTTTGTCGTATCTCTTAGACAGAAGCCATGGCACGTACGAAGCAGACTGCCCGGAAGTCCACCGGAGGAAAAGCCCCCCGCAAACAGCTTGCCACCAAGGCTGCGCGTAAAAGCGCACCCGCCACCGGAGGAGTGAAGAAGCCCCACAGATACCGCCCAGGAACTGTGGCCCTCCGAGAAATCAGGCGTTACCAGAAGAGCACGGAGCTTCTCATCCGCAAGCTCCCGTTCCAGCGCCTCGTCCGTGAGATCGCTCAGGACTTTAAGACCGATCTCCGTTTCCAGAGCTCTGCCGTGATGGCCCTCCAGGAGGCCAGCGAGGCCTACCTCGTCGGTCTCTTTGAGGACACCAACCTTTGCGCCATCCACGCCAAGCGTGTAACCATCATGCCAAAGGACATCCAGCTGGCTCGCCGTATCCGCGGAGAACGTGCTTAAGCGATTCCGCCACTCGACTTTCAAAAAAAGGCCCTTTTAAGGGCCAACAAATTCTCATGAGAAACGATCTGATCTATTATCTGTTGCCGAAAAAAAGATTTCATCGAATATAAACTTAAAAATAAATTACGAGTACTCGATCGCTACGTCGTCGGACCATTGCGATGTATTTTACGAAAAAGAGAAAATTCGTGTTGGCGAAATGGACGTTTCTTTCATTTTCAAAAATAAATAAAAAATATAAATCGTTGTTCGTTGGAGCAAAGATGCATTGGTTACTTTTCTTCATAGTTAGTTCTATGCAAAATTTATGTAGATTTTCATTTTTCTCTTAAGATGCTTCTGATATTTCATTCCGAAAATGCCAAAAAATTCAAAACGGAAATTATTTCATGGAAAAATCGTTAATAAAATGTTCCTAAGTCTCGCGGTGTGTTTAAGACACAAAGTCAGCGATTATCTGACGTACTCGGACTGCTGCGATGTATTTAACGAAAATGAGACTTTGAAAAATTGATGTTTCTTCCTTTTTCGAAAATTAATTTTAAATATTAATAGATATTTGCAGGAGCGACAAAGCATCAGTTTATTTTCTTCAAAGTTAGTTCTACGCAAAATCGATGTTAATTCTCATTCTTCTCTTTAGATGCTCACGATACTTAATTCCGAAAATGACGAAAAATTAAAAAATGGAAAAAAATTAATGGAAAAATGGATAGTAAAATGTTCGCAAGTCTCGTCGTGTGTTTAACACAAGAAATCGGCCATTACCTGACGTACTCGGACTGCTGCGATGTATTTTACGAAAATAAATTTTTGAGAAATTGATGTTTCTTTCACTTTTGAAAATAAAAAAAAAATATAAATCGTCTTTTGTCAGGGCGACGATGCATGGGTTAGGTTGCTTCAAAGTTAGTTCTACACAATATTGATGTCAATTCTCATTTTTCTCTTTAGATGCTTCCGAAACTTCATTCCGAAAATGACAAAAAAAAATATATCGAAATAATTTCATTAAAAAAATTTAATATTAAAAGGTTTTAAAAGTCTTCTCGTGTGTTTTCGGTGCACAATATGTGATTATCTGATGTCCTCCGACTCGTGCGATGTATTTTACGTAAATAATAAAGTATGAGAAATTGATGTTTCCTTAGTTTTAAAAAATCGATAAAAAATATAAATCGTCTTTTGTCTTGGCGACCACGCATCAGTTAATTTAGTAAAGACTTAGTTATACGCAATATCGACGTTTATTTTAATTTTTCTCTCTAGATGCTTCCTATAATTCATTCCTAAGTTGACGAAAAAAAAAAAAAATTCGAAATAAATTCGTGTAAGAATCGATAAATTAGTCCTCCCGAGTCTCGTCGGCTGTATTCCATACACAATGTGCGATTATCTCGCGTCCTCCGACTACTGCGATGTATTTTACGAAAATTTTAGAGTTTGAGAAATTGAAGTTTCTTTCATTTTCGAAAATGAATAAAAAATATAAATCGTCGTCGGTCAGAGCAAAGAGGCGTCTTAATATTTGCTTCTAAGATAGTTCTGCGCGATAACGACTTTTATCTTTATTTATCTCTCTTTATCGTTCTGATAATTTAATCCGAAAACGAGGGAAAAATTCATTCCGAAAAATCTCATGAAATATTTCCAAGTTTCGTAAATTTTTTTCTACTCGAAATCGTCGATGGTCTTTACGCCGTTCGTTGAAATCTCCGAGCAGAGATGCACATTTTCCTTTACTTCATTTTATTTCGACGAGAAAATTTAACTATTTCGGGAAATGAGGGAGAAAGTTGGGAGATTAGCATGAATTCGATTTCTTTGAGAGAATTTGATGGTCCTGAAAAGGACCTTAATTACGCCCTCGAAGAGGAGGACGACGACGAAAGGAAGAAGAATTTACTTCTTCTTCTGTGCTGCTGGCTTCTTGGCTGCCGGCTTTGCCTTTGTCGGCGTCTTCTTCGGCTTGGGTGCTCGCGGTTTGGTCGCCTTCTTTGCCTTGGATGGAGATTTGGCTGCTTTGGCGGCGGGCTTTCCCACGACCTTCTTCTTCGGCTTCTCTGCTGCTGGTTTCTTCGCCTTCTTCGCAGGTGGTGCAGACTTGCTCCTCTCCTTGGGCGCGGATCTCTTGGTCGCTCCGGATGCAGAGGCGGTGACTCCCGCTGCCTTCTTGCCCACGGGTTTTGCTGCCTTCTTCACACCCTTTTTGGCTCCGGCGGTCTTCTTCACCTTGATGGTGGATGCTGCCGGTGCAACCTCCTTTCCTGTCTTAGAGCTCAATTTGAAAGAGCCAGATGCGCCTTTTCCCTTGGTCTGCACGAGAGCTCCGGAGGTGACGGCCGACTTCAGGTACTTCTTGATGAACGGAGATAATTTCTCTGCATCCACCTTGTAGCTAGCGGCGATGTATTTCTTGATCGCTTGCAGTGAA
The DNA here is from genome assembly GCA_947579665.1 of Sympetrum striolatum. Lineage (NCBI taxonomy): Eukaryota > Metazoa > Arthropoda > Insecta > Odonata > Libellulidae > Sympetrum > Sympetrum striolatum. The sequence goes on from CANPUZ010000347.1 coordinate 24,776, forward strand.
GAGCCTCCTCTCTCCTTCAGTGCCTTGACTGCGTTGTTAACCATCTCTGAAGTTGGTGGGTGAGATGGCTTTGCGCGAGCCTTCTTCGCCGCGCTCTTTGCTGCTGCTTTCTTGGATGCGGATGCAGCCGCAGAAGCCTGGACGGGCTTCACGGCCACCGCACCTGCCGGCTGCGATGGTGGAGAAGATGCTGCTGCGTTTGCTGATGCGTCTGCCATTACTAATAAATCTGTAATTAATCCAGAAGAGGAAATATACGTACCTAGGCGCCTTTTTTTTTTTTTTTTTTTTTTTGAATATTCTTTTCTAGATAACTGCTCCGAAGAGCGTGTCACCTGGCATCGCTTACCTCTTACAATAATGTGACTCTCAGGAAAAGTGACTATTTAATTAAAAGTTAATTTTTAGCTCGATCAGTGTTTTAAGTATGAATTAAAATTATGCGGAGAAGATGCAATTAGGGACTTTAAATTTTTTACAGCGGATGAAGCCTACTTTTTTGGGGGACCAAACATGTGCTAGAAGGGGATTTTTGAGAAGAGCGGTTTTCATTTTACATTTAATCGCACATTTATGTGCCCTATTTAGTAGGGGGAGAATTTTGTGATAGTTGAATAGTTCGGTTGTAGGGACTAAATGGCTTGCTTTGGTTGCAAGTCTGATTAATTTCCTATTAAAAATTTCGTATTTTTTGATGATATTCGTCGAAACATTGAAGGTGATAGGGGAGGCATATAGAAGGATTGGGATGATGGTGGTGTTAATTAATCTAATCTTATCATTTGTTGATAGTGGGCTTGAATAAGAAAGAAGGGGAAATAGGAGATTTCTCGCCGCCGTCGCCTGACCCAGTTTAATTTTCGCGTGTTGGTTGAATTTTAATGCGGGATCTAAAATTACGCCCAAGAATTTATGAGACGTCACGGTCGGAATGGGGTTATCAGCTATGGAAGGTGGGATTGGATGATTAGGAATTTTGCGCCGCGTGAAATTGGCAAAGTGGAGATGCGCGCTCTTGGAAGGATTGATCTTGAGTTTCCACCTCGCCGTCCAGTCGTTGATGTCGTCTAGATATTCATTAATTTTAAGGATGGTTGAGTTATAATCATGGCCCGTGGCTGCTACTGCTGTGTCGTCGGCATAGAGGAAAGTTTCTATCGTTTTCGATATCGGAATATCGTTTATGAATACGGCAAAAAGGGTAGGACTTAGGGCCGATCCCTGCGGGACGCCGGAATGTAAAGGAAAGGGGGACGAGAGGTGATTTTGTACTGACGCTACGAAGGTTCTATTTAGGAGGAATTGATGGATGATTTTACATAAGGAAGAAGGACATCCATATTGAACAAGTTTGTATATTAGGCCATTGTGCCAAACGCTGTCAAAAGCTTTTTCGAAATCGAGAAAAATGCAGTGAGTTGAAAATTTGTGTTTAATATAGTTATTGGAGATGAAATGTTGAAGTCGTAGAATTTGATGAGTTGCACTATAATGCTTCCTGAAACCCATTTGCTGCGGTATGAGTACGTTAGCGGCTTCAAGAAATGAGAGAAGTCTGGAATTTATAAGTTTTTCGAATATTTTTCCAAGGCACGAGAGCAGCGAAATTGGTCTATGATTGTCCGGTTCGGTGGGATTTTTATTAGGTTTAGGGATAAAAACTACCTTTGATTGCTTCCAAGCTGAAGGAAAGTATGTTAACTGTAGGCAGGAGTTAAAAAGATTTGTCAGAAGATCGAGAGCGGGCGGAGAAAAAATAAGAGATTTGAGCATTTCGTTGGTGATGTTGTCAAGGCCTGGAGCGGAACGGGTTTTGGAGGATTTTAGCAGGTCAATAACTTCTTTAGGAGTAAACAGAGGAATGTAGGAATTGGGGGTCCAGTAGAGATTAGCAATGGTATTGGAAACTGAATTTTCGAAGGGCGATGCTGCATTATTGGCAGAGTTACGAGCATGGGAAGAGGCGAGAATTGCCGATTTTGCGTCCGGATCGAAATGAAGCTGATTGTCTTTTTTAAGGGGAGGGGGTATTTTTGTTGTATTACGTAGTTGTTTTGCAACTTTCCATATGGAATTGTCTTTGAAATTTAATTGTGCGACCTTGTTCGACCAAATTTTATTTTTCAGAATTTTGATATCCGATTTAATTTCCTTATGGAGGGACTTATAGTTTAAAAAATCGGAGGGTTGTCGATAAATTTTCCATTTCCTATGGAAGATGTTACGTTGGTTGATTTTTGTGCGTAAAGAAAAAGGGAGTCGGAAGGGCGAGGCGTCTTGAGGAGATCGATGAAAAGTGCGCGTGGCATGATTGCGCGCGGCGGTCATGAACTCAGAGATGAGAGCGATTTGGTCGTTTATGGAATTAATTGTTGGGGAGACAAGGGGTGGAATGAGATGAATAAAATCAGCAATGAATTGTGAAAACTTTTCCCAATTAGTGGATTTTTTGATCGGGGGAAAGAAGATGCTAGATGAGGAGAGGGGAAGGTCTAAAAAGAGGGGAAGATGATCCGAAGATAGGGCAGTGAGGGCTTGGACGGACGGATTAAGGTTAAAATTGCTTGAAATAGCGAAGTCTAGTAGATCCATGGATTGTTGCCCGTAATGAGTAGGTTCATGAGAGGAATGGATGCGAAGATGTTGATGATTATGAATATATTTACGAAGAATTAGACCATTTTTGTTGGTTTGATAAGAGCCCCAATCTGGATGTTTAGCGTTCCAGTCGCCGACTAGTAGGGAGGGAGTATCTGCGGTAAAGAGCGTCGCGAGATCATCAGCTGAGAGGGCATTGACCCTGACGTAAATTGAATGGATGTTGAACTTCTTGTTGTTAGAGGATATTTGGATTCCAATAGATTCAATTGAGGGGATGATGGGTGTGGGGAGGATATTGAATTTAAGGTGAGATTTAATTAAAATGCAAAGTCCACCACCGCGGGTGGGGCGATCGAAACGATGAATTTTGTAGTTTGGAAAAAAGAAGGAGATGTTTGACTTGAGAAAAGTTTCTTGAAGAAGGATGATATCAATTGAGTGAAGGAGGATGAAATTGAAAAGTTCAGATTTTTTGTTTGAAATACTGTTGCAATTCCAGGAGAGGATTGAAAGAGAGGATGAATTTATGGAGTGGAATAAAGAGACATTAACTCTTTGAGAAGAATAATTTTGCGTTCTTTTATGGAGGGTGCAGATTGGACTTGAGAAAGAATGGCGAAAAACCAGTTAGCAATGTCATCTGAATCAGAATTCGGGGGATTAGCGGCGGTGGCTTCAGCATAGGAACGGGCGTGGGAAAAATTTGAAGTGGGAGTCGGTGGAGGGGCGGAACCGTGGCTTGCGATTGGCTGCTGCGATTTTAAGTTGTCAATTCTTTGAGAATGCTTGGGAAATGCTGGAAAAGAACTTTGATTGATAGTAGCGTTGTTATTACGAACGATATTGGAGGTAGTTGATTTTGTTTGGCGAGAACGGATAGCCTCTTTGGCTTTGATAAATACTTCGCATCCGCGATAATTGGCCGTGTGTTCTTGTTTGCATAAGAAGCATCGGGGTTTGTCTTCCTTTAATTTTTTACATTCACTGGAAAGGTGAGGGCCGCCGCACTTAACGCAATTGGGTTTCAAGTTACAGTAGTTTTTGGTGTGGCCAATATGCTGACAGTTCGTACATTGCGTCGGTACAGGGGGTTTCCGGTAGTAATCGATTTTAATTTTTAAATTTAATAATGAATTTATCGAAAGAAAGTCGGAGTCATTTGTACTAGAGGGGGTTGTAATTCTAAATACCGGACAGGGCCGTTTTGTGGTCGAAATAATATTGTCATTAAGCTGCTCCTGGGTGGGTCGGGTGGTGAATAATTGATTTACTGCAGTTATTTCGAAGTTAAGATCTTCGAGAGCATTTTGAATATCTTGAGATTCGGTAGAACTTGGTAGGCCTCTGATAACAAAATCTTTATTTCGATCTCCCGGTATTTGATACGTATAATACTGTTTTCCTGACGTTTTCAAAATTTTTGTGACGGAAGTATGATCACTGATTGTTTGGCACTTAATTAAAATTAGGTTAGGGCCCGACATCTGACAGACTGGCGGAAAGGTGGTCGCTTTAGTCAATTCTCGCAAGAGCGCGGTCCATCCATGCGTATCCACTAGTTTGATTGAAGGAATTTTGACTTTTCGTTCGCGCGGCGCAGGGGGAGGGGAAGGATCGGAAGGTGAGGCGGTAGCGGGAGCACTCGCGGCCGTGACGTCACACAAATACGTATTGGTTAGCGGATCGAATTTATTTTTTACAGGAATGGGTCCTAGATTAGTGGGCGACGGCGGAGGCAATTTCCTTTTATGTCGAACAGGCACAAATTCGATATCAGACATTTCTACTTCAGAAATAATATCTACATTGCTGGAGTTATTATTAGGTGCTGAAGGCATAGAGTTTACGTGATTGGTATTAGATACAGAGGATGAAGAAAGAATTGCTTGAGGAGCAGAGGACAAATTAAGAGAGTTGATATTAATTTTTGAATTATTGGTTGAATTTTGAGTGGCTGAGGGCCTTGAATTTAAAGAGCACTGATCTGACATGAGCTTATTTGAAGAGTCACTATGAGGTAAGTTAGCCAGGTGACTTACGTTTGGATTATTTGCAGAAGGCGCGCCGAGGGAGAGCTGAAGGCCCGAAGAGGATGGAGCAGGAGGTGCAGCAGGATCGGCGGGAGCAGGTGAGGAGTTGGCGAGCTGATGGCCCTTGGGTGGCGGTGAAGGATGTTGTCCAGAGTGGAGCGAGGAGAGCGGAAGGCCCGTTAGAGAGGATGCAGTCGACGAGGATGCGTCCGATGGGATGGTTTCCATAATGTAGTATTCGTTGTCAGGTCCGAGGAAGAAGACATTTGACGATTCCATGCCCTCCCCTTTCGGGGGGGGATGGCTGAAGCGACGCTTTTAATTCTTCGTTCTTCGTTGTTGAAGACAGCACGATGTATTTAGTACGGCCGGCGCTCAGGTGGCGGCGCGGCAGTCGCGGCGACTGGCAAGCCGCGGAGAAATTACGATGATGATTTAATAAACGTATTGAGAAGTCGAGAGACAGTTGGTGAGCACACAATAAGCTGCGTAGCCTTGCCGATCAAGAAAAATTTTGACAGCACTCCGTCCTACGAGCTCACCTAGGCGCCTAAAATCGAATCCGTTTTTCCTCTACCACGCGTACCATTTAGGACGAACCCCTTCTCTCGGAAACGTTGGAGATGTCTCGTTCTCGGTTGCTCCGTACTTTGCTCGTTTGCGGAGAATGGTTTTTTTGTAGGTGTTGGAGGCGATTCAGACGTGCTCCGAATGTGAGGAGCGGGAGTGGACTTGAGGCCTCCGGATGCTGCCGCACCCGGCACTCCATCGATCTTCGCATCCGAAGGGGAACGTCCGCGAGCGGCACTTGTATTCACATGAGTCGCGCGTCCGTCGGAAAAACATTAAATTTTGGCAAATTAACGTACATTGTTTGCAAAAAAGCATTTCCCTACGTTCGTTAATCCTTCCTCTATCAATTCACATAAATTCATCGTCGATAAGCTGACGGCATCGTCATGGAGCATCGTGCAAACCACCCCTTTGTCGAACGTCTTCTCGTCATTCTCGCGCCTTTGCATCTCTCGTCACACTATCAAGTCCCCAATTCAATGGCTTTCATATTGTGGAATATTTGAGCAAACTGCAAAACGGAATAAGGTGTTCGTAAATTTGATGTTTGGAGAGAATAATTCATTTAACGGAGTATGCAAAATTTAACTTATTTGTTGAACGAAAGTTATTCTGCGGAGCGGATTACGTCTTACGGTCCGCCTCTTTCATTCTGCTATGGATGTTTTCGACTTTATTAAGAGGAACATGCAAAGATTGTATAGAAAACCTATTAAATGTTGTATTTGGATGTCGTTTAATTGGGATTGTTATAATTTGGGTTCATCCTTGTCTGATTTTTGAACATAATCAGAGGTAAATCCATGCATCACACTCAAGAATGAGCGGACGGAATGTCACTTAATTTCGAAAGAATTCGGGGCCATTGCTTTACTCTCAGTTGCTGAATCTTTCATAAAGTGAATAATTAATTTGCGTCTTTGGCTGGTGAAGGTGATGCTCGTTCCTTCCCGATATTCCTTCATAATCATCAGTTATCACTCATCACACGCCGAAGTGTGTTTCCCCTGTCAGAAAATTCTTAATGTCTTTTGTTGGACCAAATATATGTTATTCTGCTTTGAACTTATTCCAGTTGTTCGTTTTCTTAATGTTTGATTGTTTTCTCTTACTTTTTTAGAAACAAGAACGTTGTTTGTAATATATTTGCATGAGCAAGCTGCAAGGATGATTAGCTGTTTACTGTTACAAGGGAATTATCAATATGACATGCAGATGGTTACCACTACTGCAGATTGTTTTAATGTCCGTTATTTGTATGGGATATCTGTAACTGCCAAATATTATTTAATTAAATCGGAAGCTTATTATCCTTTCAAAGGAGAGGTTTAAAACAATATGGAATTAATGGAAGTGGGCTGCCGAATTAGATGCTTTAAAATTCAAAAAGCTTTCCATAATTCTTTCATGTTCGGAAATTCATAAAAAAATAAATAAAAATTGCCAACGGCACCCAGGTTTCCCAGGCGGTCACCCATCCAAGTACTCTTTGGGCCCGACGATGTTTAACTTCGGTGATCGGACGAGAACCGGTGCTTTCATCGTGGTATGGCCGTTGACATAGATGTTATGGAAAGACTGACACAAAAAATTACAATACAGTAATACGCAATGTGCATATCAATTTAATTATCTAATCACACCATTTCGTCTCACCACGTGTTATCATTTGCCATTGCTTTGTGTTCATGGCATAAAGGAATTCTAAGAAAATAGAAATCGAATTTAGAATCTTCCTCCTTTCTCTCTTATGAATGCTTTTGCTTGGGCTAAACAGTGTTTAAGGGCCTCGGAAAAAATTAAATTCTTTAAAACGAATGTACTCCTATGTCTTAATAGTATTTAATAGCGATATAAAATAAATAAAAAACCAACAGCACCCGGTGTTCCCAGGCGGTCACCCATCCAAGTACTATCCGGGCCCGATGATGCTTAACTTCGGTGATCGGACGAGAACCGGTGTTTTCATCATGGTATGGCCGTTGGCAAGATCTACAGCGATCAAACAGTATGTTGTATTCCCTCAGTTAACGGAGCATTGCTACAAGAATAAGTTAAACATAGACCGTAACGAAAGAATGGGTTCATCGTTTTGTTTCTTTGTTTCATCAAATCCTAGGAAAGCTATCTCAAAAAACCTGCATAATTTATTCTATGCGATCAGTTATTTGGTTTATTGCATTGTTATTTCATTTGTTGGTAACTTGTTCGTCGTTACGCTTACTTGAATAGATGCCTGCATTTCCAATCCCTTTTTTTTATCCCTCTTGAAAATTGCATTTTTTGAGAAAAATTTTTGAAAGGTTGGCATCACCTTCACTTTTGAGAGCTTTTAACTCGCGTAATTTTCCTTCAATCTCACCGTACAAAGTGTTGGGCTACAGCCTGTAGTCCGCACAGTATGAATTGATATGTTCTCGATTTTTAATTGATCAAAATTACGAGTTAAAACGAGTCAAACATAGCATCGGAACGCATCGGGCGTCTGGATTGATTGCACCCCCCGACCACTAGGGTGCAGCATCTGTCAAGGCGTCGAGATTCGTGTATTAATTCGAATTAAAACTCGTTGTCTAATCTTTAGAATATTCGGCAGATGCTTTTTCAGTTGCCTTCTACACATTATCGCCTATTGCGGACGTCACTGGAAGAGTGAAATCAATCTACCTGGGAAGTTCCCTCTGTCTGGGAAAATTTTGATAAGCAATTTATATTTTGAATGCTAGTGATTTCTTCGGTCGAGAAGAATTTTTCATTGCCGTTTCCAACATTCGTGAGATGCCAAAGCATGTGAAATTTATTTGATGATGATTTTTAAATTGTAATTTTATCGAAGTGCTTCAAAAATGATATATGGTGCTTGTCATTTCTATTGCTAATTGGAAACAACGCATAACGAACTTGTTAAAGTTATTTAATTTAATTAATGTATTTAAATTGCTTTGATGTTACAAGTTAGAATTTTTTTTTCAGAAATTTATACCGAAACTGCGTTCGCTCGAAACATCATTTCTTTATCAACATTCTTATTCCTCGTCATCTGCGATTACCTCGCGCCCTCCATTAGACAATGATTAAGCATTTTCGATTTCTTTGTGACAATTTCTTGGCCCTTAAAAGGGCCGTTTACTTGGATGCCTGATGAACTCAAGATAACCAATTTACTTGGAGCTGGTGTACTTGGTAACAGCCTTTGTTCCCTCAGACACTGCGTGCTTGGCGAGTTCTCCGGGAAGGAGAAGTCTGACGGCGGTCTGCACCTCCCGAGAGGTGATGGTGGAGCGCTTGTTGTAATGAGCAAGGCGAGAGGCTTCGGCGGCGATTCTCTCGAAGATGTCGTTGACGAAGCTGTTCATGATGCTCATGGCCTTGCTGGAGATACCAGTGTCGGGATGGACCTGCTTCAACACCTTGTAGATGTAGATTGCGTAGGATTCCTTCCTCCTGCGCTTCTTCTTCTTATCTCCCTTGGAGATGTTCTTCTGGGCCTTACCGGCCTTCTTGGCGGCTTTTCCACTAGTTTTGGGTGGCATGATGCTGCAGAGAGTCGAGATGATATCTCAATGTCGAAATTTCCAGTAATCAGTAATCATATTCTGTTTGCTGGATGCCTGAGCTGCCGCCCTTGGCACCCGGTTTGACCCTTTTTTACAATGTTTGACTCAGAAATTAGGATGATGGTTGAATGTTAAATGTTTGGCCCAGCAGTTAAAAATTTAAAATTATTTAATTTATTTAAGGACTAATATTAAGCTAATACTAAATTGCATTAAACCAATATTAATACTAAATATAAAACTGAAGTTAAGACTCAAAAATATTTGCAGGAACTCTTATTTTTCTGCTTCTGTTAAAGTTTTTGTAGTTCGAAGACCAGATGTGACGAAGGAGAGGATTGTTGAGAGAGGAGGTTTTCATCTTACATTTCTTTGCGATGCGTAGCGAGCGAGCGGACAGAGAGACGAGACGGTGGAAGGTGGATATTTCTTTAAAGGGGATGAGGCGAGAGGAGGAAGTGGCGAGACGAATGCATTTTCGGTACAAGACTTCATATGCGTTAATAGTAGTTTTGCAAGTATTGAATGTAACTGGACAAGCGTAGAGAACGATGGGGAGGATAAATGAATGAACCAATCTAATTTTGTCTTTCCTAAGCAAGGGGCTCGATGACGAAAGCAACGGGAAAAGCAAAGATTTCGCCGCCGTGGCCAGCCGGATGACGTTTTTGGCATGTTTATGCCATCGTAATTTAGGGTCAAAGGTGACGCCGAGGAATTTGAATGACTTCACAGTAGGGATATTGGTATTATTAATGGTGGGAATGCGGGTGCAAGTTCCCCCGCTCCTTCTAAAACCGAGATTAAAGTGCATGTAAGCGCTCTTTGCGGGATTGACTTTCAGCTTCCACTCTCCGGACCATTTTTCAATGGCCCGTAAATGTCGATTAAGTCGGAGCATGATGATGTTCTCATATCGGGATGATGCAGCTATTGTGGTGTCGTCGGCATACAGGAAAGTATGAGTGGTGGGGGTCTTCGGAATGTCATTAATGTAGATTGAAAAGAGCGTCGGACTGACGGCGGATCCCTGTGGCACGCCGAAGCCGAAGAGGGGAAGTGGAGGGGAGGTGGCCCCTTGGATGCTCGCGGAAAAATTACGTTCGGAGAGGAATTGAAAAATGAGTTTGGTTAGGGTGGATGGGCAGCCGTAATGAATGAGTTTATGTACGAGTCCTTCATGCCAAACAGAATCGAATGCCTTCTCGAAGTCTAAAAAGACACATCCGGTTTTGCTTCTGGAATTTATGTATCTGCTTGCAATTAATTGTTGGAGGCGGAGGATTGCGTGTGTCGTGCTGTAATCCTGACGGAAACCCATTTGTTCAGGGATGAGGATGTCGGACGCCTGAATGAAGGCGACTAACCGGGAATTAATGAGCTTTTCGAATATTTTGCCGAAGCAGGAAAGAAGCGAAATCGGCCGATTATTGTTGGGATCGGTCGGGTTTTTTCCCGGCTTTGGGATGAATATAACTTTGCTATATTTCCACTTTGAGGGGAAATATGGAATTGATATACAGTTGTTAAAAAGGTCGGTCAGAAGAGCTATTGCCTCGGGGGAGGAGGCGAGTGGTTTGAGCATTTTGTTAGAGATGAAATCGGGTCCGGGCGCGGAGCGTAATTTAGCGTTTTTTAGGATGTTCTCGACATCGTCATTTTCAAATGGTGGGATGTACGAATTAGGAGAGTAAGACAAGTTGATAATGGAATGGTTGACCGTGGATTCATGCGGAGAATGGAGGGTGTTGTTTGTATTTTGAGCGTATACTGAGGCAAGAATATCGGCTTTAGCGCTTGGATCGAAATGCAGTTTGTTGTCTATCTTGAGCGGACGTGGACATTTGGATCGGTTCTTTAGTGTCTTGGCCATTTTCCATATAGAGTTGTTAGCAAAGCTAAGTTCAGAGAGGCGTTTCGACCAAAATTGAGATTTCCATTTTTTCAAGTCTGATTTTACTTCCCTCTTTAGGTCTTTATAATTCAGTAAGTGGAAAGGTTGTCTGTATAATTACCACTTGCGCTGAAAGGCATTACGGAGGTTGATTTTTTGACGTATAGGCAAGGGAATTCTAAATTGAGATGTGTCTTGGGGGGTGACTGGAAAAGTGCGCGTGGCGCGGTCCCGCGCTGCGCGGAGCAGGTCGGACATGAGTGCGATTTGCGCGTCGATCGCCGGAATCGACGGCGAATCAATCGGAGGGATGAATGGGAAGGATTCTGTAATCAGTTGGGCATATAAGTCCCAATTGGTGGCTTTGTTATGAGGTGGAAAGAAGTATGATGTCGCCGATAGTGGTAGAGATATTATGAGCGGAAGATGGTCGGAAGAGAGGGCGTTGACCGCTTCGACGGTGGGGTTGAAGTCGATGTTTCGAGTGATAACAAAATCGAGAATGTCCATTGATTGACGGCCGTAATGAGTCGGTTCGTCAGGTGGGTGAACGGAGAGATCGTTTGCCAAGACAAAGCGTCTGAGCTTATTGCCGTTGTTGTTATTTTTGACAGAACCCCAGTCGTTGTGCTTTGCATTCCAATCGCCTATGAAGACGGAAGGATGATCAGATGCGAAAAGAGCATCAAAGTCTTCGTTAGTGAAGATATGATGACGTCCGTAGACGGAATGAATATTAATTTTGCGGTCTCCGGACTGTATTTGGATGCCAATAGACTCGAAAGAGGCGGTGACGGGGGTAGGGAGGGGGGTGAATTTGATGTGTGATCTGATGAGAATGACCAAGCCGCCGCCCCTTGCCGGGCGGTCGAGGCGATGTATTTTGTAATTTGGAATGAAGAATGAATGTACAGATTTAAGGAATGTCTCTTGAAGGCAGACAATATCGAAGGAGTGAAGCAAAATGAAATTGATAAGTTCGGATCTTTTGTCAATAACGCTATTGCAGTTCCAAGAGAGGAGAGATAGTTGTTTCGCGGCGGAAGAATTTACGGAGACGAATACAGCAGCATGAGCTCTTTCAGAAGTATTAATTTTTGGTCCTTAAGGGAAGTGGTGGATTGTACTCGTTCAAGGACGGAAAAGAACCAAGATGCGATGTCTTCGGAGTCTGTGGAAGAGGGTGCGGCGAAGGGTGTTTCCCGAGGGCCAGACGACGCTGCGGCTTGAGCATATGTTTGTCTGCGTTCAAAGGAATGCAGAGGGGGAAGAGCGGTGTTGCCGGATGTAATGTCTCGTTCCGAAGTCGGGCGAGTTTGGTTTTCGTTGCGAGGTAATTTAATGATCGGAGAAGGCAATTGATTTGGTCGCGGGACCAATCTTTTCCTAATTGACTCTTTCGCTCTGATAAAAACCTCGCAGCCGCGGTAGTTAGATGTGTGGTCTTTCTTGCAGAGGTAGCATGTAGCCGCGTCTGTTTTAATTTTTTTGCAATTAGAGGAATGGTGCGGACCGCCGCACTTGACACAATTTGGCTTCATGTTGCAGTAATTTTTCGAGTGACCTAGGTTTTGGCAGTTGGTACACTGGATGGGCACTGGAGGTTTACGGAAGAAGTCGATTTTTATAATTAGATGATTGAGCGATGTTAACGAAAGAAAGGCGGACTCGTCGATGTTAGCGGCGGTCGTGACGCGGAAGAGTGGGCAGGGTCGCTTATTAACAGAAGTTTCGCCTTGCAATAATTGTTGTGGAGTTGGTCTTGTTGTGTAGATTTGTGCGACTGAAACGATAGGAAAGTCGAGCGCTTCTAATGATGATTGAATACCGCCGATGTCGGAAGAGGTAGGAAGACCTCTAATGATGAAATCCTTATTACGTTCGGACGGTATTTGGTATGTAAAGTATTGTGCTTTATTAGTTTTTAAGATGCGGATGACGGCCAAATAGTCCGCAATTAATTGACATTTAATCAGTATCATGCCCGGACCTGACATTTGACACACCGGTGGAAGCGAGCAGCTGCTAAAAACGTCCCGCGAGAGCGCTTTCCAATTAACGGTGTCGATCAATTTGATCGACGGAATTTTTGATTTAGAAGGAGCAGGGTTAACACGGGGTGGAGCGGGTGCGGAGGCTGTGAAGTCACAAGAATTCCTGTCATACGCGTTCGCAAGCGGATCAAAACGATTTTTCGTAGGTACTGAGATTGTCGCGGTAGGCGACGGCGGTGCTTTTCTTTTATTACGCACTTGCGTAAACTCGATACCAGTCATTTCAATTGAAGAATCACTATAACTAGAAGTAGGTGAAGCCGGAGAAAAATCATTCGTGGCGGAAGGCCCTGCACTCTTATCCGCTGAAGGCGGTACGCTAAAACTAGTATTATTTAACTGCTTTACAATGGGCACATTATCTGAGTCACAGTAAAAGGGTCTTGCCGGGTGACTTACAGTTTTGGCAGTGAGAGGAGTGGTTGCAGATGAGTCAGTAGTAGTGGGAGCAGCGGCGGAAGAGCCAGCGGGATTGGATGATTGAGGAGCGGATGGCGGGATGACGGCCTCCATGACGTAAATTTGGTTGTCGATTGATACGAATTTTTGTTGAGATGAAGGATGATTGAATGACGGATGATGGGACTGCATTTGACGGGAGTCGGTTCTCCTCCCCACGAGGGGGGAGGCTGTATAAAGTCTTTATTCTATCTTCTTTCCTGATTAATAATTTCGTCAGCGGCGAAGTATTTGGTTAGAAGAGCGCCCGCCCGGCGGCGCCAGGGTAGCGGCGGGTGAGCGTGGTAATGAGATCGATGTTATCAAATGATGATTAATAATATTGAGAATATAATTAAAAGGCACAATAAGCCACTCAGCCTGTTGAGTTAGTAATAAACATTTACTAATCAACGGAATCTCTGGTGGTTGTCGAGTCGAAATTTCCCCCTATGCGTCCGCTATATATGAGGGGCAAGGAATATCCCTCCGCCGCACTCGCCGACCGCCGGACCAATGGGAAGCGCTCTCGCCTCGCGCGGCGGCGGGCCTCGAATACATATATATAGCCGTCCAAAAGCGCTTTTCACCAAAGCCAGAATTGTTCTTCCTTTGTTGTGTTGCAGCCTAGAAAGAATCAACCATGTCCGGACGAGGAAAAGGAGGAAAAGTAAAGGGAAAGTCCAAGTCCCGTTCTAGCCGTGCTGGACTACAGTTCCCCGTCGGACGTATCCATCGTCTGCTGAGGAAAGGAAACTATGCTGAGCGCGTCGGTGCCGGTGCACCCGTGTATCTCGCAGCCGTCATGGAATACCTGGCCGCTGAAGTTCTCGAGTTGGCAGGCAATGCCGCTCGTGACAACAAGAAGACCAGGATCATTCCTCGTCATCTCCAACTCGCCATCCGCAACGACGAGGAGTTGAACAAACTTCTCTCTGGAGTGACCATCGCCCAAGGTGGTGTTTTGCCCAACATCCAGGCTGTCCTCTTGCCAAAGAAGACCGAGAAGAAGGCTTAAATCATCATCACTTCGTTCGCACGGCGACAAACGGCCCTTTTCAGGGCCAAGAAATATTCCCATTTAGAAAACGAATATGCTAATCTAACTCTCTGAGCAAAGAAATATAATAAAAATGTTAAAGATGAATGTAATAAGATATAATGGCGTGGGGAACGGAGTTCGATCGGGAGGGTCGGATCGAATAAGCGTAAAAGGTGAATAAAAAGGAGATGAAAATGATTAAGCTTTAGAAAATGGTTTTCATACATAGATAATAAGTTTTCGGTGCTCATTTGGTAATATTTTCAATCTTTATTCAGGAGCTCGAAACGCACACGTAAAAATCGTTTAATTTTAATTTATCAGCGATGAATGCGACGTGGAAATTCCATTTCGGTTTAAATTACGCATCAAGTCCGTAATTGTTACGATTTAACTCTTTTTTGAAATAAAAAAAAATATTTCCACCATCTCTGTGACAGAATTATTCAATGATTTACTTATTTATCTATTGAGACAAAGTTAAATATTTTTCTTAGGTGCATGTAAAAATGCTTTAATAAAAAAAAATATGAGGGAATAGGAAATAGCAGTATTGATTTTCTCAGAGAAATTTTGGTGGCCCTGAGAAGGGCCGAGTTTTTTGGACTCCTGAGACGACGTCGCGAGGTGTCTAACCGCCGAAACCGTAGAGGGTGCGTCCCTGCCTCTTCAGGGCATAGACGACGTCCATGGCAGTGACGGTCTTCCTCTTGGCGTGTTCGGTGTAGGTGACAGCGTCACGGATGACGTTCTCAAGGAAAACCTTGAGGACGCCGCGGGTCTCTTCGTAGATGAGTCCGGAGATACGCTTGACTCCGCCACGACGTGCGAGACGGCGGATGGCGGGCTTGGTGATTCCCTGGATGTTATCGCGAAGAACTTTGCGATGACGCTTGGCGCCACCCTTTCCCAATCCTTTTCCTCCCTTTCCGCGTCCAGTCATGTTGAATTCAGGAGATGCTACGAAGAATCCTCGAATTTATCGAAATCGCTTGACAAGACAAGACAAGACAGTTTCTCTTCCACTGGGGAATACTATGGGGGCGGCACCTGGTCCCAGAGGGACTTTATCCGCTGTTTTTTCTTTATTTTATTTTTATTTACAAAGTCTCAGGCTAGGAAATTTATTTTACAGAGTCCAAAAAACCCGGCTGGGCCGCGAATTAATTCAATTAATTCGCTTGTTTGATTTTTCTGCAAAATCGCGATCTTTTTTTATTGCTCCTAAATGGTCCGCGTCGTTTCCTATGGTTGGCTGCAGGCTCTTCCATCCTCTTCTTCCCGTGTTTTGCCGACTTCTTTTCTTCGCTTCTCTCTTCTTTTCTTCCCTCATCTCTGCTGCTCTTAGCTCTTCTTACTTGTCTCTTCAGGTTTCGTTAGTTGAATCTTCTTTTCTTCTCATGGCGGCCGGAGGCTGAGTCGTCAAAGTGGCTAAAAACGGTGATTTTTGGTGGTCGTCGCTGACAGTCGTCTGAGTGGTGGCGCCGTCAGGTGGTCGCGCTCGGAACTGAAAAACTCGCGATCTCGGCTGTGGGCTGCGAAAGATCTCCGCGAAGTCCTTTGGTTTCCTGTAAGTCTCTGCGGTGCTGCCTGGTGCAGTGGGGGCCCACATCCCTCCGAACGCTCCTGGAGCCGCTGGCAGTTTATTACCAAAATTGGTTGCAAGGCTAAAAAAGATAAAATCTAGGGAATTAAAAGCATGAGCTCTAAAGATCTCTTTAGAGCTCGTCAAAGGTGGAACATTTAAAATTGCCTTGATACATCGTTTGTCATATTTATTTAAAAGATTAAGATTTTCCTTAGAGGCATAAATCCAGGCAGGGCCAGCGTACGTAAGGACGGAACGGACCATCGTCGTGTATAAAAGAATTTTAGTTTTTAATTTAATTTTGTGGCTGAAAAGTAACATATTTAAAGAGAAGAATGCCGTTCTCGCCTTATCGATCGTTTTCTTAATATGGTCCTTCCAAGTCAGTTTGGGGTCTAACCACACCCCAAGGAATTTCTGGCTTTTAGTCATAGGAATACTGTCATTTCCCCAGCGCAGAGACGATTTGTAATTTAATCTTTTGTGCCGGCTGAAAAGCATGTGGCTGCATTTAGTCGCGTTCACTTTCATTTTCCATTTTGCACACCATTTCATCATCTCCTCTAAGTGCTTTTGAATTCTTATATTCGCGATTTTGACCGATTTGTGTGTTGCGACAATCGTTGTATCGTCAGCGTATAAAAACGTCATCGTGTCTCTGCACTGAGGAATATCGCGGGTAAAAAGACTAAAAAGCGTTGGGCTTAAAATAGAACCTTGCGGCACGCCTGCTGTTATGTTAAAACTTTGGGAAACTGATGTATTAAAATAAACATAAAATTTTCTATCGCGAAGATAAGAGTCAAGGCATTTAATTAGATATACGGGGAAACCACAGTCAATCAGTTTAAAAACAAGTCCGTCGTGCCAGACCTTGTCGAACGCACTTTGAAAGTCTAAAAAGCAGGCGGCCGCAACACGTTTGGAATTAAAACCGTCAACTATGCAGCCAGCCAGATTCCCAATCTGGTGGGTTGTGGAAAGCCCCATCCTGAACCCTGCCTGGAAGTCAGGGATGAGATTGTCACACTCGATTAATGCGCTCATTCTATTCAACAGAACCCTTTCGAAGCACTTGCCGAGAATCGCAAGTAAACTGATCGGCCGATAGTTTCTGGCGTCGGAATTATCTTTCCCTGGTTTTGGTATTAAAATTATTTTGGCCACTTTCCACTCTTTGGGAAAGTAGCCCATAGTCATGCATGAGTTAAAAATATTTAAAATAGCAGTAAGAACGTTGTCAGGGAAGGCTTTTATCATTTTGGCGGTAATGCCGTCCTTGCCTGGCGCCTTGTTGTTTTTTAATTTTTTAATGATGTTTTTAAATTCTTTTAGATCGGCCAAGACAGGTTTTGAAATAGGTGACATTGTCATGGAAAGGATTTCGTCCTTGACGTCTTTTTCAAAAGCAAGATGCGTGTAGCGACGCTCGTCATCGGCGACTCGCGGAATTGCGTAATCGCATGTCGGCGGTCCGTCAGCTTTCGGTCTTATAACGATTCTGCCTCTTTTAATTGCCTTTGTTTTCTTATTCTTTGCGATTCCCAGGCAAGCGCTTGGGTCGAAAGGGGTGAATGTGTTGCTGAGCAGGTCGCCGAAAAGAGCACATTTGTCGGCATCGGAAAGAGCGAATTTATCATTATCGATTTTGATTGGTACATCGATTTATCGAAATCGCTTTTAGTGTGCCCGCTATATATAGGTAACCGGCGAGAGCGAGAGGGACAACGGGCTCGGCCAATGGGAGCGAACCTCAGTGACGCGCCACCGAGAGTGTATATATAGAGGGTTAAAAGTGGGTTCGGTGTCAATTCGGTTTTGTCGTATCTCTTAGACAGAAGCCATGGCACGTACGAAGCAGACTGCCCGGAAGTCCACCGGAGGAAAAGCCCCCCGCAAACAGCTTGCCACCAAGGCTGCGCGTAAAAGCGCACCCGCCACCGGAGGAGTGAAGAAGCCCCACAGATACCGCCCAGGAACTGTGGCCCTCCGAGAAATCAGGCGTTACCAGAAGAGCACGGAGCTTCTCATCCGCAAGCTCCCGTTCCAGCGCCTCGTCCGTGAGATCGCTCAGGACTTTAAGACCGATCTCCGTTTCCAGAGCTCTGCCGTGATGGCCCTCCAGGAGGCCAGCGAGGCCTACCTCGTCGGTCTCTTTGAGGACACCAACCTTTGCGCCATCCACGCCAAGCGTGTAACCATCATGCCAAAGGACATCCAGCTGGCTCGCCGTATCCGCGGAGAACGTGCTTAAGCGATTCCGCCACTCGACTTTCAAAAAAAGGCCCTTTTAAGGGCCAACAAATTCTCATGAGAAACGATCTGATCTATTATCTGTTGCCGAAAAAAAGATTTCATCGAATATAAACTTAAAAATAAATTACGAGTACTCGATCGCTACGTCGTCGGACCATTGCGATGTATTTTACGAAAAAGAGAAAATTCGTGTTGGCGAAATGGACGTTTCTTTCATTTTCAAAAATAAATAAAAAATATAAATCGTTGTTCGTTGGAGCAAAGATGCATTGGTTACTTTTCTTCATAGTTAGTTCTATGCAAAATTTATGTAGATTTTCATTTTTCTCTTAAGATGCTTCTGATATTTCATTCCGAAAATGCCAAAAAATTCAAAACGGAAATTATTTCATGGAAAAATCGTTAATAAAATGTTCCTAAGTCTCGCGGTGTGTTTAAGACACAAAGTCAGCGATTATCTGACGTACTCGGACTGCTGCGATGTATTTAACGAAAATGAGACTTTGAAAAATTGATGTTTCTTCCTTTTTCGAAAATTAATTTTAAATATTAATAGATATTTGCAGGAGCGACAAAGCATCAGTTTATTTTCTTCAAAGTTAGTTCTACGCAAAATCGATGTTAATTCTCATTCTTCTCTTTAGATGCTCACGATACTTAATTCCGAAAATGACGAAAAATTAAAAAATGGAAAAAAATTAATGGAAAAATGGATAGTAAAATGTTCGCAAGTCTCGTCGTGTGTTTAACACAAGAAATCGGCCATTACCTGACGTACTCGGACTGCTGCGATGTATTTTACGAAAATAAATTTTTGAGAAATTGATGTTTCTTTCACTTTTGAAAATAAAAAAAAAATATAAATCGTCTTTTGTCAGGGCGACGATGCATGGGTTAGGTTGCTTCAAAGTTAGTTCTACACAATATTGATGTCAATTCTCATTTTTCTCTTTAGATGCTTCCGAAACTTCATTCCGAAAATGACAAAAAAAAATATATCGAAATAATTTCATTAAAAAAATTTAATATTAAAAGGTTTTAAAAGTCTTCTCGTGTGTTTTCGGTGCACAATATGTGATTATCTGATGTCCTCCGACTCGTGCGATGTATTTTACGTAAATAATAAAGTATGAGAAATTGATGTTTCCTTAGTTTTAAAAAATCGATAAAAAATATAAATCGTCTTTTGTCTTGGCGACCACGCATCAGTTAATTTAGTAAAGACTTAGTTATACGCAATATCGACGTTTATTTTAATTTTTCTCTCTAGATGCTTCCTATAATTCATTCCTAAGTTGACGAAAAAAAAAAAAAATTCGAAATAAATTCGTGTAAGAATCGATAAATTAGTCCTCCCGAGTCTCGTCGGCTGTATTCCATACACAATGTGCGATTATCTCGCGTCCTCCGACTACTGCGATGTATTTTACGAAAATTTTAGAGTTTGAGAAATTGAAGTTTCTTTCATTTTCGAAAATGAATAAAAAATATAAATCGTCGTCGGTCAGAGCAAAGAGGCGTCTTAATATTTGCTTCTAAGATAGTTCTGCGCGATAACGACTTTTATCTTTATTTATCTCTCTTTATCGTTCTGATAATTTAATCCGAAAACGAGGGAAAAATTCATTCCGAAAAATCTCATGAAATATTTCCAAGTTTCGTAAATTTTTTTCTACTCGAAATCGTCGATGGTCTTTACGCCGTTCGTTGAAATCTCCGAGCAGAGATGCACATTTTCCTTTACTTCATTTTATTTCGACGAGAAAATTTAACTATTTCGGGAAATGAGGGAGAAAGTTGGGAGATTAGCATGAATTCGATTTCTTTGAGAGAATTTGATGGTCCTGAAAAGGACCTTAATTACGCCCTCGAAGAGGAGGACGACGACGAAAGGAAGAAGAATTTACTTCTTCTTCTGTGCTGCTGGCTTCTTGGCTGCCGGCTTTGCCTTTGTCGGCGTCTTCTTCGGCTTGGGTGCTCGCGGTTTGGTCGCCTTCTTTGCCTTGGATGGAGATTTGGCTGCTTTGGCGGCGGGCTTTCCCACGACCTTCTTCTTCGGCTTCTCTGCTGCTGGTTTCTTCGCCTTCTTCGCAGGTGGTGCAGACTTGCTCCTCTCCTTGGGCGCGGATCTCTTGGTCGCTCCGGATGCAGAGGCGGTGACTCCCGCTGCCTTCTTGCCCACGGGTTTTGCTGCCTTCTTCACACCCTTTTTGGCTCCGGCGGTCTTCTTCACCTTGATGGTGGATGCTGCCGGTGCAACCTCCTTTCCTGTCTTAGAGCTCAATTTGAAAGAGCCAGATGCGCCTTTTCCCTTGGTCTGCACGAGAGCTCCGGAGGTGACGGCCGACTTCAGGTACTTCTTGATGAACGGAGATAATTTCTCTGCATCCACCTTGTAGCTAGCGGCGATGTATTTCTTGATCGCTTGCAGTGAAGAGCCTCCTCTCTCCTTCAGTGCCTTGACTGCGTTGTTAACCATCTCTGAAGTTGGTGGGTGAGATGGCTTTGCGCGAGCCTTCTTCGCCGCGCTCTTTGCTGCTGCTTTCTTGGATGCGGATGCAGCCGCAGAAGCCTGGACGGGCTTCACGGCCACCGCACCTGCCGGCTGCGATGGTGGAGAAGATGCTGCTGCGTTTGCTGATGCGTCTGCCATTACTAATAAATCTGTAATTAATCCAGAAGAGGAAATATACGTACCTAGGCGCCTAAAATCGAATCCGTTTTTCCTCTACCACGCGTACCATTTAGGACGAACCCCTTCTCTCGGAAACGTTGGAGATGTCTCGTTCTCGGTTGCTCCGTACTTTGCTCGTTTGCGGAGAATGGTTTTTTTGTAGGTGTTGGAGGCGATTCAGACGTGCTCCGAATGTGAGGAGCGGGAGTGGACTTGAGGCCTCCGGATGCTGCCGCACCCGGCACTCCATCGATCTTCGCATCCGAAGGGGAACGTCCGCGAGCGGCACTTGTATTCACATGAGTCGCGCGTCCGTCGGAAAAACATTAAATTTTGGCAAATTAACGTACATTGTTTGCAAAAAAGCATTTCCCTACGTTCGTTAATCCTTCCTCTATCAATTCACATAAATTCATCGTCGATAAGCTGACGGCATCGTCATGGAGCATCGTGCAAACCACCCCTTTGTCGAACGTCTTCTCGTCATTCTCGCGCCTTTGCATCTCTCGTCACACTATCAAGTCCCCAATTCAATGGCTTTCATATTGTGGAATATTTGAGCAAACTGCAAAACGGAATAAGGTGTTCGTAAATTTGATGTTTGGAGAGAATAATTCATTTAACGGAGTATGCAAAATTTAACTTATTTGTTGAACGAAAGTTATTCTGCGGAGCGGATTACGTCTTACGGTCCGCCTCTTTCATTCTGCTATGGATGTTTTCGACTTTATTAAGAGGAACATGCAAAGATTGTATAGAAAACCTATTAAATGTTGTATTTGGATGTCGTTTAATTGGGATTGTTATAATTTGGGTTCATCCTTGTCTGATTTTTGAACATAATCAGAGGTAAATCCATGCATCACACTCAAGAATGAGCGGACGGAATGTCACTTAATTTCGAAAGAATTCGGGGCCATTGCTTTACTCTCAGTTGCTGAATCTTTCATAAAGTGAATAATTAATTTGCGTCTTTGGCTGGTGAAGGTGATGCTCGTTCCTTCCCGATATTCCTTCATAATCATCAGTTATCACTCATCACACGCCGAAGTGTGTTTCCCCTGTCAGAAAATTCTTAATGTCTTTTGTTGGACCAAATATATGTTATTCTGCTTTGAACTTATTCCAGTTGTTCGTTTTCTTAATGTTTGATTGTTTTCTCTTACTTTTTTAGAAACAAGAACGTTGTTTGTAATATATTTGCATGAGCAAGCTGCAAGGATGATTAGCTGTTTACTGTTACAAGGGAATTATCAATATGACATGCAGATGGTTACCACTACTGCAGATTGTTTTAATGTCCGTTATTTGTATGGGATATCTGTAACTGCCAAATATTATTTAATTAAATCGGAAGCTTATTATCCTTTCAAAGGAGAGGTTTAAAACAATATGGAATTAATGGAAGTGGGCTGCCGAATTAGATGCTTTAAAATTCAAAAAGCTTTCCATAATTCTTTCATGTTCGGAAATTCATAAAAAAATAAATAAAAATTGCCAACGGCACCCAGGTTTCCCAGGCGGTCACCCATCCAAGTACTCTTTGGGCCCGACGATGTTTAACTTCGGTGATCGGACGAGAACCGGTGCTTTCATCGTGGTATGGCCGTTGACATAGATGTTATGGAAAGACTGACACAAAAAATTACAATACAGTAATACGCAATGTGCATATCAATTTAATTATCTAATCACACCATTTCGTCTCACCACGTGTTATCATTTGCCATTGCTTTGTGTTCATGGCATAAAGGAATTCTAAGAAAATAGAAATCGAATTTAGAATCTTCCTCCTTTCTCTCTTATGAATGCTTTT
This sequence comes from Sympetrum striolatum, assembly GCA_947579665.1. Classification (NCBI taxonomy): domain Eukaryota; kingdom Metazoa; phylum Arthropoda; class Insecta; order Odonata; family Libellulidae; genus Sympetrum; species Sympetrum striolatum. The sequence goes on from CANPUZ010000347.1 coordinate 47,299, forward strand.
GCTTGGGCTAAACAGTGTTTAAGGGCCTCGGAAAAAATTAAATTCTTTAAAACGAATGTACTCCTATGTCTTAATAGTATTTAATAGCGATATAAAATAAATAAAAAACCAACAGCACCCGGTGTTCCCAGGCGGTCACCCATCCAAGTACTATCCGGGCCCGATGATGCTTAACTTCGGTGATCGGACGAGAACCGGTGTTTTCATCATGGTATGGCCGTTGGCAAGATCTACAGCGATCAAACAGTATGTTGTATTCCCTCAGTTAACGGAGCATTGCTACAAGAATAAGTTAAACATAGACCGTAACGAAAGAATGGGTTCATCGTTTTGTTTCTTTGTTTCATCAAATCCTAGGAAAGCTATCTCAAAAAACCTGCATAATTTATTCTATGCGATCAGTTATTTGGTTTATTGCATTGTTATTTCATTTGTTGGTAACTTGTTCGTCGTTACGCTTACTTGAATAGATGCCTGCATTTCCAATCCCTTTTTTTTATCCCTCTTGAAAATTGCATTTTTTGAGAAAAATTTTTGAAAGGTTGGCATCACCTTCACTTTTGAGAGCTTTTAACTCGCGTAATTTTCCTTCAATCTCACCGTACAAAGTGTTGGGCTACAGCCTGTAGTCCGCACAGTATGAATTGATATGTTCTCGATTTTTAATTGATCAAAATTACGAGTTAAAACGAGTCAAACATAGCATCGGAACGCATCGGGCGTCTGGATTGATTGCACCCCCCGACCACTAGGGTGCAGCATCTGTCAAGGCGTCGAGATTCGTGTATTAATTCGAATTAAAACTCGTTGTCTAATCTTTAGAATATTCGGCAGATGCTTTTTCAGTTGCCTTCTACACATTATCGCCTATTGCGGACGTCACTGGAAGAGTGAAATCAATCTACCTGGGAAGTTCCCTCTGTCTGGGAAAATTTTGATAAGCAATTTATATTTTGAATGCTAGTGATTTCTTCGGTCGAGAAGAATTTTTCATTGCCGTTTCCAACATTCGTGAGATGCCAAAGCATGTGAAATTTATTTGATGATGATTTTTAAATTGTAATTTTATCGAAGTGCTTCAAAAATGATATATGGTGCTTGTCATTTCTATTGCTAATTGGAAACAACGCATAACGAACTTGTTAAAGTTATTTAATTTAATTAATGTATTTAAATTGCTTTGATGTTACAAGTTAGAATTTTTTTTTCAGAAATTTATACCGAAACTGCGTTCGCTCGAAACATCATTTCTTTATCAACATTCTTATTCCTCGTCATCTGCGATTACCTCGCGCCCTCCATTAGACAATGATTAAGCATTTTCGATTTCTTTGTGACAATTTCTTGGCCCTTAAAAGGGCCGTTTACTTGGATGCCTGATGAACTCAAGATAACCAATTTACTTGGAGCTGGTGTACTTGGTAACAGCCTTTGTTCCCTCAGACACTGCGTGCTTGGCGAGTTCTCCGGGAAGGAGAAGTCTGACGGCGGTCTGCACCTCCCGAGAGGTGATGGTGGAGCGCTTGTTGTAATGAGCAAGGCGAGAGGCTTCGGCGGCGATTCTCTCGAAGATGTCGTTGACGAAGCTGTTCATGATGCTCATGGCCTTGCTGGAGATACCAGTGTCGGGATGGACCTGCTTCAACACCTTGTAGATGTAGATTGCGTAGGATTCCTTCCTCCTGCGCTTCTTCTTCTTATCTCCCTTGGAGATGTTCTTCTGGGCCTTACCGGCCTTCTTGGCGGCTTTTCCACTAGTTTTGGGTGGCATGATGCTGCAGAGAGTCGAGATGATATCTCAATGTCGAAATTTCCCCCTATGCGTCCGCTATATATGAGGGGCAAGGAATATCCCTCCGCCGCACTCGCCGACCGCCGGACCAATGGGAAGCGCTCTCGCCTCGCGCGGCGGCGGGCCTCGAATACATATATATAGCCGTCCAAAAGCGCTTTTCACCAAAGCCAGAATTGTTCTTCCTTTGTTGTGTTGCAGCCTAGAAAGAATCAACCATGTCCGGACGAGGAAAAGGAGGAAAAGTAAAGGGAAAGTCCAAGTCCCGTTCTAGCCGTGCTGGACTACAGTTCCCCGTCGGACGTATCCATCGTCTGCTGAGGAAAGGAAACTATGCTGAGCGCGTCGGTGCCGGTGCACCCGTGTATCTCGCAGCCGTCATGGAATACCTGGCCGCTGAAGTTCTCGAGTTGGCAGGCAATGCCGCTCGTGACAACAAGAAGACCAGGATCATTCCTCGTCATCTCCAACTCGCCATCCGCAACGACGAGGAGTTGAACAAACTTCTCTCTGGAGTGACCATCGCCCAAGGTGGTGTTTTGCCCAACATCCAGGCTGTCCTCTTGCCAAAGAAGACCGAGAAGAAGGCTTAAATCATCATCACTTCGTTCGCACGGCGACAAACGGCCCTTTTCAGGGCCAAGAAATATTCCCATTTAGAAAACGAATATGCTAATCTAACTCTCTGAGCAAAGAAATATAATAAAAATGTTAAAGATGAATGTAATAAGATATAATGGCGTGGGGAACGGAGTTCGATCGGGAGGGTCGGATCGAATAAGCGTAAAAGGTGAATAAAAAGGAGATGAAAATGATTAAGCTTTAGAAAATGGTTTTCATACATAGATAATAAGTTTTCGGTGCTCATTTGGTAATATTTTCAATCTTTATTCAGGAGCTCGAAACGCACACGTAAAAATCGTTTAATTTTAATTTATCAGCGATGAATGCGACGTGGAAATTCCATTTCGGTTTAAATTACGCATCAAGTCCGTAATTGTTACGATTTAACTCTTTTTTGAAATAAAAAAAAATATTTCCACCATCTCTGTGACAGAATTATTCAATGATTTACTTATTTATCTATTGAGACAAAGTTAAATATTTTTCTTAGGTGCATGTAAAAATGCTTTAATAAAAAAAAATATGAGGGAATAGGAAATAGCAGTATTGATTTTCTCAGAGAAATTTTGGTGGCCCTGAGAAGGGCCGAGTTTTTTGGACTCCTGAGACGACGTCGCGAGGTGTCTAACCGCCGAAACCGTAGAGGGTGCGTCCCTGCCTCTTCAGGGCATAGACGACGTCTTTAGTGTGCCCGCTATATATAGGTAACCGGCGAGAGCGAGAGGGACAACGGGCTCGGCCAATGGGAGCGAACCTCAGTGACGCGCCACCGAGAGTGTATATATAGAGGGTTAAAAGTGGGTTCGGTGTCAATTCGGTTTTGTCGTATCTCTTAGACAGAAGCCATGGCACGTACGAAGCAGACTGCCCGGAAGTCCACCGGAGGAAAAGCCCCCCGCAAACAGCTTGCCACCAAGGCTGCGCGTAAAAGCGCACCCGCCACCGGAGGAGTGAAGAAGCCCCACAGATACCGCCCAGGAACTGTGGCCCTCCGAGAAATCAGGCGTTACCAGAAGAGCACGGAGCTTCTCATCCGCAAGCTCCCGTTCCAGCGCCTCGTCCGTGAGATCGCTCAGGACTTTAAGACCGATCTCCGTTTCCAGAGCTCTGCCGTGATGGCCCTCCAGGAGGCCAGCGAGGCCTACCTCGTCGGTCTCTTTGAGGACACCAACCTTTGCGCCATCCACGCCAAGCGTGTAACCATCATGCCAAAGGACATCCAGCTGGCTCGCCGTATCCGCGGAGAACGTGCTTAAGCGATTCCGCCACTCGACTTTCAAAAAAAGGCCCTTTTAAGGGCCAACAAATTCTCATGAGAAACGATCTGATCTATTATCTGTTGCCGAAAAAAAGATTTCATCGAATATAAACTTAAAAATAAATTACGAGTACTCGATCGCTACGTCGTCGGACCATTGCGATGTATTTTACGAAAAAGAGAAAATTCGTGTTGGCGAAATGGACGTTTCTTTCATTTTCAAAAATAAATAAAAAATATAAATCGTTGTTCGTTGGAGCAAAGATGCATTGGTTACTTTTCTTCATAGTTAGTTCTATGCAAAATTTATGTAGATTTTCATTTTTCTCTTAAGATGCTTCTGATATTTCATTCCGAAAATGCCAAAAAATTCAAAACGGAAATTATTTCATGGAAAAATCGTTAATAAAATGTTCCTAAGTCTCGCGGTGTGTTTAAGACACAAAGTCAGCGATTATCTGACGTACTCGGACTGCTGCGATGTATTTAACGAAAATGAGACTTTGAAAAATTGATGTTTCTTCCTTTTTCGAAAATTAATTTTAAATATTAATAGATATTTGCAGGAGCGACAAAGCATCAGTTTATTTTCTTCAAAGTTAGTTCTACGCAAAATCGATGTTAATTCTCATTCTTCTCTTTAGATGCTCACGATACTTAATTCCGAAAATGACGAAAAATTAAAAAATGGAAAAAAATTAATGGAAAAATGGATAGTAAAATGTTCGCAAGTCTCGTCGTGTGTTTAACACAAGAAATCGGCCATTACCTGACGTACTCGGACTGCTGCGATGTATTTTACGAAAATAAATTTTTGAGAAATTGATGTTTCTTTCACTTTTGAAAATAAAAAAAAAATATAAATCGTCTTTTGTCAGGGCGACGATGCATGGGTTAGGTTGCTTCAAAGTTAGTTCTACACAATATTGATGTCAATTCTCATTTTTCTCTTTAGATGCTTCCGAAACTTCATTCCGAAAATGACAAAAAAAAATATATCGAAATAATTTCATTAAAAAAATTTAATATTAAAAGGTTTTAAAAGTCTTCTCGTGTGTTTTCGGTGCACAATATGTGATTATCTGATGTCCTCCGACTCGTGCGATGTATTTTACGTAAATAATAAAGTATGAGAAATTGATGTTTCCTTAGTTTTAAAAAATCGATAAAAAATATAAATCGTCTTTTGTCTTGGCGACCACGCATCAGTTAATTTAGTAAAGACTTAGTTATACGCAATATCGACGTTTATTTTAATTTTTCTCTCTAGATGCTTCCTATAATTCATTCCTAAGTTGACGAAAAAAAAAAAAAATTCGAAATAAATTCGTGTAAGAATCGATAAATTAGTCCTCCCGAGTCTCGTCGGCTGTATTCCATACACAATGTGCGATTATCTCGCGTCCTCCGACTACTGCGATGTATTTTACGAAAATTTTAGAGTTTGAGAAATTGAAGTTTCTTTCATTTTCGAAAATGAATAAAAAATATAAATCGTCGTCGGTCAGAGCAAAGAGGCGTCTTAATATTTGCTTCTAAGATAGTTCTGCGCGATAACGACTTTTATCTTTATTTATCTCTCTTTATCGTTCTGATAATTTAATCCGAAAACGAGGGAAAAATTCATTCCGAAAAATCTCATGAAATATTTCCAAGTTTCGTAAATTTTTTTCTACTCGAAATCGTCGATGGTCTTTACGCCGTTCGTTGAAATCTCCGAGCAGAGATGCACATTTTCCTTTACTTCATTTTATTTCGACGAGAAAATTTAACTATTTCGGGAAATGAGGGAGAAAGTTGGGAGATTAGCATGAATTCGATTTCTTTGAGAGAATTTGATGGTCCTGAAAAGGACCTTAATTACGCCCTCGAAGAGGAGGACGACGACGAAAGGAAGAAGAATTTACTTCTTCTTCTGTGCTGCTGGCTTCTTGGCTGCCGGCTTTGCCTTTGTCGGCGTCTTCTTCGGCTTGGGTGCTCGCGGTTTGGTCGCCTTCTTTGCCTTGGATGGAGATTTGGCTGCTTTGGCGGCGGGCTTTCCCACGACCTTCTTCTTCGGCTTCTCTGCTGCTGGTTTCTTCGCCTTCTTCGCAGGTGGTGCAGACTTGCTCCTCTCCTTGGGCGCGGATCTCTTGGTCGCTCCGGATGCAGAGGCGGTGACTCCCGCTGCCTTCTTGCCCACGGGTTTTGCTGCCTTCTTCACACCCTTTTTGGCTCCGGCGGTCTTCTTCACCTTGATGGTGGATGCTGCCGGTGCAACCTCCTTTCCTGTCTTAGAGCTCAATTTGAAAGAGCCAGATGCGCCTTTTCCCTTGGTCTGCACGAGAGCTCCGGAGGTGACGGCCGACTTCAGGTACTTCTTGATGAACGGAGATAATTTCTCTGCATCCACCTTGTAGCTAGCGGCGATGTATTTCTTGATCGCTTGCAGTGAAGAGCCTCCTCTCTCCTTCAGTGCCTTGACTGCGTTGTTAACCATCTCTGAAGTTGGTGGGTGAGATGGCTTTGCGCGAGCCTTCTTCGCCGCGCTCTTTGCTGCTGCTTTCTTGGATGCGGATGCAGCCGCAGAAGCCTGGACGGGCTTCACGGCCACCGCACCTGCCGGCTGCGATGGTGGAGAAGATGCTGCTGCGTTTGCTGATGCGTCTGCCATTACTAATAAATCTGTAATTAATCCAGAAGAGGAAATATACGTACCTAGGCGCCTAAAATCGAATCCGTTTTTCCTCTACCACGCGTACCATTTAGGACGAACCCCTTCTCTCGGAAACGTTGGAGATGTCTCGTTCTCGGTTGCTCCGTACTTTGCTCGTTTGCGGAGAATGGTTTTTTTGTAGGTGTTGGAGGCGATTCAGACGTGCTCCGAATGTGAGGAGCGGGAGTGGACTTGAGGCCTCCGGATGCTGCCGCACCCGGCACTCCATCGATCTTCGCATCCGAAGGGGAACGTCCGCGAGCGGCACTTGTATTCACATGAGTCGCGCGTCCGTCGGAAAAACATTAAATTTTGGCAAATTAACGTACATTGTTTGCAAAAAAGCATTTCCCTACGTTCGTTAATCCTTCCTCTATCAATTCACATAAATTCATCGTCGATAAGCTGACGGCATCGTCATGGAGCATCGTGCAAACCACCCCTTTGTCGAACGTCTTCTCGTCATTCTCGCGCCTTTGCATCTCTCGTCACACTATCAAGTCCCCAATTCAATGGCTTTCATATTGTGGAATATTTGAGCAAACTGCAAAACGGAATAAGGTGTTCGTAAATTTGATGTTTGGAGAGAATAATTCATTTAACGGAGTATGCAAAATTTAACTTATTTGTTGAACGAAAGTTATTCTGCGGAGCGGATTACGTCTTACGGTCCGCCTCTTTCATTCTGCTATGGATGTTTTCGACTTTATTAAGAGGAACATGCAAAGATTGTATAGAAAACCTATTAAATGTTGTATTTGGATGTCGTTTAATTGGGATTGTTATAATTTGGGTTCATCCTTGTCTGATTTTTGAACATAATCAGAGGTAAATCCATGCATCACACTCAAGAATGAGCGGACGGAATGTCACTTAATTTCGAAAGAATTCGGGGCCATTGCTTTACTCTCAGTTGCTGAATCTTTCATAAAGTGAATAATTAATTTGCGTCTTTGGCTGGTGAAGGTGATGCTCGTTCCTTCCCGATATTCCTTCATAATCATCAGTTATCACTCATCACACGCCGAAGTGTGTTTCCCCTGTCAGAAAATTCTTAATGTCTTTTGTTGGACCAAATATATGTTATTCTGCTTTGAACTTATTCCAGTTGTTCGTTTTCTTAATGTTTGATTGTTTTCTCTTACTTTTTTAGAAACAAGAACGTTGTTTGTAATATATTTGCATGAGCAAGCTGCAAGGATGATTAGCTGTTTACTGTTACAAGGGAATTATCAATATGACATGCAGATGGTTACCACTACTGCAGATTGTTTTAATGTCCGTTATTTGTATGGGATATCTGTAACTGCCAAATATTATTTAATTAAATCGGAAGCTTATTATCCTTTCAAAGGAGAGGTTTAAAACAATATGGAATTAATGGAAGTGGGCTGCCGAATTAGATGCTTTAAAATTCAAAAAGCTTTCCATAATTCTTTCATGTTCGGAAATTCATAAAAAAATAAATAAAAATTGCCAACGGCACCCAGGTTTCCCAGGCGGTCACCCATCCAAGTACTCTTTGGGCCCGACGATGTTTAACTTCGGTGATCGGACGAGAACCGGTGCTTTCATCGTGGTATGGCCGTTGACATAGATGTTATGGAAAGACTGACAC
>CANPUZ010000348.1:0-55000 GCA_947579665.1 Sympetrum striolatum
TCTACATGCCGAATTTCAAGTTTCTATATTGTTGGGAAAAGGTTCAAAATAATTATTGAAAATCGGATCAGTTACTGATTGTAGAGACGTCTGGTGTCGAACCAAGGACACATTGACAGCTGGGAATAGACAGTTTGATTTGTATACACTTAATCTTTTTTAGTGCAAAGTTTGAAGTCTTTATCGTGCTGGGAAGTACCTATAATTTGTTTCCGTTATCTCCGTAAGAAATGCATTGAGGAATTTAAATGGCCCTCTGGGATCGAACCAAGGACCATCAGCGAATATGTAAAATTTGATCCAGAAATTTATTATTGATCTCCAACTCCATGCCGAATTTCAATTTTCCATGCCATCGGGAAAGGGTCCAAAAAAAATCTTAAAAATCGCCACAATGCAATTTAAACGGCCGATTTTTGCCCCGACCTAGCATCGAACCCAGGATATTTTCCGTAAAACTCATTTATGTTTTCGATAGATCATGACCATATATATAGGTTCCTTGAGTTTTGATTCGCTACCTATCCGGAAAGTATTTTTTTTAAATTCCCGAAAATCAAAGCAATGCATTTAAACGGGAAAAATCGGGACTTTGGGGCTCTCTGGAATCGAAACTATGACACTGAGAATCAAAGTCGCTTTTTTCCTGGGGGTTTCACGTTATGGACAATATCTCATAAAAATTTCAAGTCATTGACGCTAGTGGTTTAGCCTGTGAATTTGTATCCTATCTATATAGCTATATAGCTATATAGCTATACGAGCAAAATGTAGCTTGCATACTGCAAGCAGATCGGCAATACTAATTTCATATCGGCATCATATTGGGACGGTCCTAAAAAGAAAAAAAAAAAGGATTGAAATTTTTCTTAAAATTCTCGGACATTTCACCGTCTGGCATCGAACCCGGGTCTTTACTGTGAACTTACTATGCAGCACAATTGAAGATCACCATCTCTAACTATGTGAGAAAATTCAAGCAGAAATATTGGCTACAACTGCCTCAAAAGACGTTCTAATTTTCACGAATGTAAATGGCTCTCTGGATTCGAACCAAGGACGATCTTGGAAATCTAAAATTTGTTTCTGAAACCTATAAATGATACTTATATATATACCGAATTTCAAGTATCTATATTATATGGAAAGGTTTCAAAATAATTCCTAAATATCGGATCTATTTCTGATTGCAGAGACACCTGGTGTCGAACCCAGGAAATATTGTAATCTGAGAATGCAAAGTTTGATTTGTAAGGGCTGGCTTTTTTATCATGCAAAGTTTGAAGTCGATAGCATGCCGGGAAGTACCTTAATTTTGTTACCGTTATCTTCGTAAGAAATGCATTGAGAAGTGCAAATGGCCCTCTGGGATCGAACCAAGGACCATCAGCGAATATGTAAAATTTGATTATGAAATGTATTCATGATCTCCAACTCCATGCCGAGTTTCAAGTTTCCATGCCATCGGGAAAGGGTCCAAAAAAAATCTTAAAAATCGCCACAATGCATTTTAATCGGCCGATTTTTGCCTCGACCTAGCATCGAACCCAGTATATTTTTAGTAAAACTCATTTATGTTTTCGATAGATCATGACCATATATATCGGCTCCTTGAGTTTTGAGTCCCTACCTATCCGGCAAGTATTTTTTAAAAATTCCCGAAAATCAAAGCAATGCATTTAAACGGGAAAAATCGGGACTTTGGGGCCCTCTGGAATCGAACCCATGACACTGAGGTTCAAAATCGCAATTTTTCTGGCGGTTACACGGTATGGCCAATATGTCGTAAAAATTTCAAGTCCTTGACGGTTGTGGTTTAGGCTGTGAATTTGTATCCCGTCTATATATATATATGATATATGAATGAATCCGGAGAAGCATCTATATATAATAGATATATATATACGAGTAAAATGTAGCTTGCATACTGCAAGCAGAACGACAACACTATTTTCATGTCGGCATCATATCGGGACGGCCATCAAAAGAAAAAAAGGGATTGAAATTTTTCTTAAAATTCGCTGAAATTCCATCGCCTGGCATCGAACCCGGGTCTTTACTGTGAACTTACTATGCAGCACAATAGAACATCACCATCTCTAACTATGTGTGAAAATTCAAGCAGAAATATGGGCTACAACTGCCTCAAAAGACGTTCTAATTTTCACGAATTTAAATGGCTCTCTGGATTCGAACCAAGGACGATCTTAAAAATTTAAAAAATGTTTTTGAAAGTTATTTATGATCTCTATCTATATGCCGAATTTGAAGTTTCTGTATGATTGTCAAAGGTTTCAAAATAATTCCTAAAAATCGGATCAACTTCTGATTGCAGAGACACCTGGTGTCGAACCCAGGACACATTGATATCTGTGAATACACGGTTTGATTTGCACGGACTTGATCATTCTTTGTACAAAGTTTGAAGTCGATATCGTACCTGGAAGTACCTAAAATGTGTTTCCGTAATCTCCATAAGAAATGCATTGAGGAATGTAAATGGCCCTCTGGGATCGAACAAAGGACCATCAGAGAAAATGTAAAATTTGATTATGAAATATATTCATGATATCTAACCTCATGCCGAATTTCAAGTTTCCATCCCATTGGCAAATGGTCCACATAAAATCTAAAAAATCGCCGCAATGCATTTTAAACGGCCGATATTTGCCCCATCCTAGCATCGAACCGTGGACAATATTCGAAGATGTCTTTTTGATTTTCGTTAGATATCCACGGCATCTAGCTATCGCTCAAATTTCAACTCTCTACCTTTCTGGGAAGTGCATCAAAAAAATTTTCGAAAATCCCCGCCATGTATTCTTATGGACAAAATCACGACTTTGGGGCCTTCTGGAATCGAACCCATGACACCAAGGTTCAAGGTCGGCTTTTTCCTGGAGGTTACACGTTATGGCCAATATGTCGTAAAAATTTCAAGGCAGTGGCACTTGTGGAACATGGTTAGAATTTTGATCCCCTATATATAACTTATATATATATATAATAGGTATATCCGGAGAAGCGTCTATATATAATAGATACGAGTAAAATGTAGCTTGCATACTGCAAGCAGATCGACAACACGAATTTCATAACGGCATTGTATCGGGACGGTCCCGGTAAGGAAAAAAAGGATTGAAAATATTCTTAAAATTCGCTTCAATTTAATCGTCTGGCATCGAACCCGGGTCTTTTTGGTGAAATTTCTATGCAGCACATCAGAAGATCATCTTCTCTAAATATGTGTGAAAATTCAAGAAGAAATATTGGCTGCAACTGCCTCAAACGAAGACCTACTTTTCACGAATGTTAATAGCTCTCTGAATTCAAACCAAGGACGATCTAGGAAATATAAAATATGTTTTCGAAATGTATCTATAAGTTCTATATATATATGCCGAATTTCTAGTTTTAATATTATTGGGAAGTGGTTCAAAATAATTCTTAAAATTCGGATCAGTGAGTGATTGTAGAGACGCCTGGTGTCGAACCCTGGACGTATTGGAAGCTGTAAATGCACAAAAAGACTTGCTAGGACATGATCTAATTTCATACAAAGTTTGAAGTCGATATCATACCGGGAAGTACCTAAAATGTGTTTCCGTAATCCCCATAAGAAATGCATTGTGGAGTGCAAATGGCCCTCTGGGATCGAACCAAGGACCATCAGCGAATTTGTAAAATTCGATTACTAAATATATTTATGATATCTAAACCCATGCCGAATTTAAAGTTTCCATGCCATCGGGAAAGGGTCCAAAAAAAATCTTAAAAATCGCCACAATGCAATTAAAACGGCCGATATTTGCCTCGACCTAGCATCGAACCCAGGATATTTTCAGTAAAACTTATTTATGTTATCGATAGATCATGAGAATATATATCGGCTCCTTGAGTTTTAAGTCCCTACCTATCCGGGAAGTATTTATTAAAAATTCACGAAAATCAAAGCAATGCATTTAAACGGGAAAAATCGGGACTTTGGGGCCCTCTGGAATCGAACCCATGACACTGAGGTTCAAAATCGCAATTTTTCTGGCGGTTACACGTTATGGCCAATATGTCGTAAAAATTTCAAGTCAATGACGCTTGTGGTTTGGCCTGTAAGTTTGTATCCTCTCTCTATATATATATATATCTATTATATATAGATGCTTCTCCGGATTCATTCATATCTATATCTATTACGAGTAAAATGTAGCTTGCATACTGCAAGCAGATCGACAACAATAATTTCATGTCGGCATCATATCGGGACGGCCCTCAAAAGAAAAAAAAAGGTATTGAAAATATTCTTAAAATTCGCTGCAATTTAATCGTCTGGCATCGAACCCGGGTCTTCCTGGTAAGCTTACTATGCAGCACAACAGAAAATCACCATCTCTTACTATGTGTGAAAATTCAAGCAGAAATATTGGCTGCAACTGCCTCCAACGACGTTCTACTTTTCAGGAATGTAAATGGCTCTCTGGATTCGAACCAAGGACGATCATGGAAATCTAAAACATGTTCATGAAAGTTATTTATGATCTCTATCTATTTGCCGAATTTCAAGTTTCTATATTATTGGTATAGGGCTCAAAATAATTATTAAAAATCGGATCAACTACTGATATAAGAGACGCATGGTGTCGAACCCAGGAAATATATTTACGCTGTGAATCCACAGTATGATTTTAAAGGACTTGATCTTATTTTGTGCAAAGTTTGAAATCGATATCATGCCGGGAAGTACCTAAAATTTGTCTCCGTTTTCTCCATAAGAAATGCATTGAGGAATTTAAATGGCCCTCTGGGATCGAACCAAGGACCATCAGCGAATACAAAAAATTTGATTATGAAATAAATTTACGATCTCCAACCTCATGCCGAATTTCAAGTATCCATGCCATCGGGAAAGGGTCCAAAAAAAATCATAAAAATCGCCACAATGCATTTTAAACGGCCGATTTTTGCCTCGACCTAGCATCGAACTTAGGATATTTTCCGTAAAACTCATTTATGATTTCGATAGATCATTACCATATATAAAGGCTCCTAGATTTTCGATTCTCAACCTATCTCGGAAGTATTTTTTAAAAATTCCCGAAAATCAAAGCAATGCATTTAAACGGGAAAAATCGAGACTTTGGGGCCCTCTGGAATCGAACACATGACACTGAGGATCAAAGTCGCTTTTTTCCTGGGGGTTTCACGTTATGGCCAATACGTGGTAAAAGTTTCGAGTCAATGACGCCAGTAGTTTAGCCTGTGAATAAGTATCCTATCTGGGTATCTGGGTATATCATGAATGAATCCGGAGAAGCATCTATATCTATTACGAGTAATATGTAGCTTGCATACTGCAAGCAGATGGGCAATACTAATTTCATATCGGCATCATATCGGGACGGTACTCAAAAGAAAAAAAAAAGGATTTAATTTTTTCTTAAAATTCGCTGAAATTTCATCGTCTTGCATCGAACCCGGGTCTTCCTGGTAAACCTATTATGAAACACAATAGAAGATCACCATCTCTAATTATGTGTGAAAATTCAAGCAGAAATATTGGCTATAACTGCCTCAAAAAACGTTCAAATTTTCATGAATGTTAATGCCTCTCGGGACTCGAACCAAGGACGATCGTGGAAATCTAAAACATGTTTCTGAAAGTTATTTATGATTTCTATCTACTTGCCGAATTTCAAGTTTCTATTTTATTGGGAAAGGTTTCAAAATAATTCCTAAATATCGGATCAACTTCTAATTGCAGAGACACCTGGTGTCGAACCTAGGACATATTGTAAGCTGTAAATGCACAGTTTTGTATGTAAAGACCTGTTCCTCTATCACGCAATGTTTGAAGTCGATAGCATGCCGGGAAGTACCTTAATTTTGTTTCCGTTATCTCCGTAAGAAATTCATTGAGAAGTGCAAATAGCCCCCTGGGATCGAACCAAGGACCATCAGCGAACATTTAAAGTTCGATTATGTAAAATATTTATGATATCTATCCACGTGCCGAGTTTCACGTATCCACGTTATCGGGAAAGAGTCAAAAAGAAATCTTCAAAATCGCCGCAATGCATTTTAAACGGCCGATTTTTGCCCCAACGTAGCATCGATCCATGGACCATATTTGGCGATGCCTTTTTTATTTTCGTTGGATATGCACGGCTTCTAGCGATACCTCGAATTTCAACTCTCTCCTTTTCCGGGAAGTGCCTCAAAAAAATTTCCGAAAATCCCTGCCATGTAATCTTATGGGGAAAATCGCGACTTTGGGGCCTTCTGGAATCGAACCCATGACACCGAGGTTCAAAGTCGGCTTTTTCCTGGAGGTTAAACGTCATGGCCATAACGTCGTAAAAATTTCAAGTCAATGACGCTTTTGGTTTAGCCTGTGAATTTGTATCCTATCTGGGTATCTGGGTATCTGGGTATATATATGAATGAATCCGGAGAAGCATCTATATATAATAGATATATATAGATGCTTCTCCGGATTTATTCATGTATCCATATATATATACGAGTAAAATTTAGCTTGCATACTGCAAGCAGATCGACAACACTAATTTCATAACGGCATTATATTGGGCGGTCCCGGAAAGGAAAAAAAGGATTAAAAATATTCTTAAAATTCGTTTCAATTTAATCGTCTGGCATCGAACCCGGGTCTTTTTGGTGAAATTTCTATGCAGCACATCAGAAGATCATCTTCTCTAAATACGTGTGAAAATTCAAGAAGAAATATTGGCTGCAACTGCCTCAAACGAAGACCTACTTTTCACGAATGTTAATAGCTCTCTGGATTCGAACCAAGTACGATCTAGGAAATATAAAATATGTTTTCGAAATGAATCTATATGTTCTATATATATATGCCGAATTTCTAGTTTTAATATTATTGGGAAGTGGTTCAAAATAATTCTTAAAAATCGGATCAGTGAGTGATTGTAGAGACGCCTGGTGTCGAACCCTGGACGCATTGGAAGCTGTAAATGCACAAAATGACTTGCTAGGACTTGATCTAATTTCATACTAAGTTTGAAGTCGATATCATACCGGGAAGTACCTAAAATGTGTTTCCGTTATCCCCATAAGAAATGCATTGTGGAGTGCAAATGGCCCTCTGGGATCGAACCAAGGACCATCAGCGAATATGTAAAAATTTATTATGAAATATATTTATGATTTCTAACCCCATGCTAAATTTCAAGTTTCCATGCATTCGGAAAGGGGTCCAAAAAAAATCTTAAAAATCGCCACAATGCATTTTAAACGGCCGATTTTTGCCCCGACCTAGCATCGAACCCAGGATATTTTCCGTAAAACTCATTTATGTTTTCGATTGATGATGACCATATATATAGGCTCCTTGAGTTTCGATTCTCTACCTATTTGGAAAGTATTTTTTTTTAATTCCCGAAAATCAAAGCAATGCATTTAAACGGGAAAAATCGGGACTTTGGGGCCCTCTGGAATCGAACCTATGACACTGAGGTTCAAAATCGCATTTTTTCTGGTGGTTACACGTTATGGCTAATACGCCGTAAAAATTTCAAGTCAATCACGCTTGTGGTTTAGGCTGTGAATTTGTATCCTCTCTATATATATATATGATACGAGTAAAATGTAGCTTGCATACTGCAAGCAGATCGGCAACACTAATTTTATATCGGCATCATATCGGGACGGTCCTCAAAAGAAAAAAAAAAGAATTGAAAATATTCTTAAAATTCGCTGCAATTTCATCGTCTGGCATCGAACCCGTGTCTTACTGGTGAACTTACTATGCAGCACAATAGAATATCACCATCTTTAACTAAGTGTGAAAATTCAACCAAAAATATTGGCTACAACTGCCTCAAACTACGTTCTACTTTTCAATAATGTAAATGGCTCTCTGGATTCGAACCAAGGATGATCTAGGAAATCTAAAACATGTTTTTGAAATCTATCTATGTTCTCTATCTATATACTTAATTTCATGTTTTAACATTATTGGGAAGAGGTTTAAATTAATTCTTAAAAATCGGCTAATTTACTGATTGTAGAGACGCCTGGTGTCGAACGCAGGAAATATTGGTAGCTGTGAATGCACAGTATGACTTATTAGGACTTCATCTTATTTCATACAAAGTTTGAAGTCGATATCATGCCGGGAAGTACCTAAAACCGTTTTCTGTTATCTCCATAAGAAATGCATTGAGGAATGTAAATGGCTCTCTGGGATCGAACCAAGGACCATCAGCGAATATAAAAAATTTGATTATGAAATATTATTGTAATCTCCAACTCCCTGCCGAATTTTAAGCTTCCATACCAACGGGAAGTGGTCCAAAAAAAATCTTAAATATCGCCACAATGCATTTTAAACGGCCGATTTTTGCCTCGACTTAGCATCGAACCCAGGATAATTTAAGTAAAACTCATTTATGTTTTCGATAGATCATGACCATATATATCGGCTCCTTGAGTTTTAAGTCCCTACCTATCCGGCAAGTATTTTTAAAAAATTCCCGAAAATCAACGCAATGCATTTAAACGGGAAAAATCGGAACTTTGGGGCCCTCTGGAATCGAACCCATGACACTGAGGTTCAAAATAGCAATTTTTCTGGCGGCTACAGGTTATGGCCAATATGTCGTAAAAATTTCAAGTCAATGACGCTTGTGGTTTGGCCTGTGAGTTTGTATCCTCTCTATATTACTATATATAAAGCTGCAAATCCTACTGATTGACACAAAATCCTGGGCATTTCTAATCGAGCTGGAAGGCTGAAATTTTCAAGAGAGATTTATAATTGACGGTCGAGTTGGGAAAAAATCGAAAATCTACAGATTTTGTCCTAGGTTTGAGACCAGAAAGGATTATATTTTTCAATGTATTTAAACGGGAAAAACGAAAAATGGCCATGCAGAGCAAATTTCTTTCGTTCATAAAAATATGAAAATGTAATCGTAAAGCAGTGGGACTTGGTCTATATTACGTCTAAAGGATCAAAGTTTTCTTTTCTTGCGACCGATTTTAACATTCCGGCAGGAAATTTGCAAAATTTTAGTTTGAACGCCAATTTATTACGTTTTTTTCTCCTCATTTTGAAAATTAAATCTATGGCAACAACCATTGTTTGAATCGAAAACAAGTTTGTTTACGATCCTATTTTCATATGCAATGATAAAGGTTTGATGCATTTTTAATTATTTTAAATCTTTCTTTCGATACATGTTATTACTGAATGCTGAAAAATGTAAATTTCGTTAAAATAGACAGTGGATATCTGCACGGTCAATGAATCAATCGTGAATGCATGCTGTGATAACATAAGTTTATGTAGAGAATACGAGACCATTAACAACGAAGATAATCGTAAAAGTCATGTAAGTAGTGAGATTATTCTAGAATGAAGTACATAGATACGAATATAAATTAATAAACAGGGATATTAATGTAAATTAAAAGGTTTAACGACAATCTTTAGAAATAACATAACTGTAAGCATTACGAATCATTAGTTTCGCGAACACTATAATTTATTAATATATTATAATTCATAGCTCACTTAACCAAATACATTTATCATATACTGAACTCTCATCTAAATGAACAACAAATATCTAATCAGGAAATACATGGTATTATTGAACTATGTTAGGATATCGTTGGTTTACGCATATGGTGGATTGCTTTTCGTGTGTGTGAGTTTCTGTTCTTTTAATTTTATGCCTATTATCTTTATTCTTTTCTATTTTAATTACATATAATTATTCTGTCATCCTTTCCAAAGAGAATTTAAAATTAAGTTCTTTTTCTACGTTTCTTTAATTAATACGTAGTACACAATTAGTTCGTAATATATTACGTAATTCAACATTCATCAAAATAAAAAAAAAACAGAAATCTACTCATAAAATACACTGATTTCCTTCAACGACTTTCTGATTACGTTGTTCTACGCTGGATAATTCTTGGTTAGTAAAAACAATCTTTGCATGTATCATTGTATGAATATTATTTTCCCATCTTCTCCAAACGGACTTTAGAATAAAGTTCTTTTTCTACGTACTTTAAAACTATTTACATAATTACGTTGCCTATTGTCTATTTGTTTATTTAATTAGAAACGGAGCTCATTGTCGTAGTAGACAACATTTAATGAATATAGGATTATTTTGCAGAATGTCTTGCACTCAACCACATACTACACAGGTAATCGTCTATTTATTCCGCATTTTTATCTTATGCAGATTTTTATTCTGACTTTACTTTGTTTGGCGTATTTCTTTAATATAATTTTACGAATGCGTATTCATTACAGACTCCCGTATCTCATAAACGCGAAAGGCTTTAGAAATGATTATTTTACTATCATATTATTTGGCGAATCTCGATCTCACTTATTTGAAAATTATGCATACAATAGACAGTGGTATAATTAAAAAAAATTTCTTTCCATATATGTTATGACTGAAGGTTGAAAAATGTAACTTTCATCAAAATGGACAGCGAATATCTGCAGTCAATGAATTATTCGGGAATACATACTGTGATAACATAAGTTTATGTAGAAAATACGAGACCATTTATAAACGAAGATAATCGGAAAAGTCATGTAAGTAGTGAGATTATTCGAGGATTAAATTTAAAAGTCTACACTGAATCTATATAAGGGGGATAAGAAAGCAATTTCGATGAAAAATACTCATTAATTACTGATGAAGAACGTATTATACCGGATCAAGTCTACCTATGCCTGAGTAAAAGTAAGTACAACTGAAATTTACATCATCCTAAAATATTACTATCAGAATATTAATGTAAATTAATAGTTTCAACGATATTATTTAGAAATAACATAACTGCAAACAATACGAATCATTAGCATCAAAATCGGTATAGTTTAGTATAGTAGTATTTCACTTTATTCTCACTTAACCCAATGCATTTATCGTATATTAAATTATGTCTAAAAACTTCCTTTGCAATGGCCATTTCCGATTCCTACTTTATGGCGTTATAATTAATAACAATATTCATAACATCTCTGATGAAAGCAGGAAGATCCCAATTACCACCATTTCAATAACTAATACTATTAACAAAGACACTCAACCATTCTATAGCCAGAAAAATCTTGCTAGCCGGAATTCGTACCTTGGTGTTGGAGTCCTAGCACAGTGACCACTTTCTCACCGCACTCGGTGTGTTTGGTATTTTGCCCTTAGTTTCTCTTAAGATCGACAGATAAGCTCCAGCGTCCTGTCTCGCGTGCCACCTCATTGTGTGGCTTCTTTAGATGATGTTCCTTTTAGGAGGGGAAGCTTTAAGTAACGTATGCCTCAATTTCATACTACATACATTGTGATACATTGTAACCAAAAAGCTCATACGGGCAGCCAAACCCGTTGCTGCCCGCCTTTCTTGAAGGACCATATTATAATTGAATATCAAGAAAGTGTAACTTTCATTTAAATGAACAACAAATATCTACACAGGAAATAAAATTATATCCTTGAACGATGTTAGGATTATACGTATATGTTGGATTGCCTTTCGTGTGTGAAAATTGTGCTTTTAATTGTATGCCTATTATGTATCGTCTTTTCTATTTTAATAACATATATTTATTCTGTCATCTTATCCATACAGAATTTAAAATTAAGTTAAATTTTCGTTTTTTTAATTAATACGTAGTACCTTACGTAATGATATGGGATACTGCTGGGGAAACGATAAATGTCCATGAAGAACCAAATGTTTTCATTCACATAAGCATGAAAAATGTACGTACAGTGGAGAGTATTTAACTAAATTATACCTCAAAGAGGAATTTTCATTTTTCCTGCATCCAATTTCGCCATGTCGGCAACATCTTAAATTAAATACAAATTAATACTGTTTTTATTTGCACCCTTCCCAAGATAAAAACTTTGGCTACGACCATTATTTACGTGGAATACAAATTTGTTTGCAGTTCAAATAACATACGCCGTGATGAAAGTATGAAGTTTTTGAAATATTTTTCAATATTCTTTTGTTTGTAATATTAATATACATCAAGAACATTTAACTTTCATCAAAATAAACAACAAAAATCTACTCATAAAATACGCTGATTTCCTTGAACGAACTTTGGATTACGTTTTTCTACGTATCAGCTGGATGATTCTTCGTAAGTAAAACAATTTCTGCGATTAAAAATGTATGCTTACTATGTTTACTCTTTTCTATTGTATTCACCTCAAATTATTTTTTCATATTCTGCAAACGGGCTTTAGAATTAAGTTCTTTTTCTACGTTTTTCAAAATTATTTACATAGATACGTTACCTGTAGCATATTTGTTTGTTTATATAATTGAATACTTCACAGGTAATCGTCTATTTATTTTCCGCATTTTTATCTTATGCAGATTTTTATTCTAACTTTGCTTTGATTGGCGTATTTTCTTAAATTAATTTTACAAATGCACATTCATTAGGAATCAACTCCAAATCTCCCGTATCAAATAAGCGTAGAAGGCCTTTGAAATCCAAAGGGGGACGTCCTAAAACCTTGAACGACCTTCGGATTATGTAGTTCTACGTGTTCGCTGGATAATTTTTGTAAGTAAAAACAATTTCTGCATTTATCATCGCATGCAAAATATTTTCCCAACATCTCCATATGGGCTTTAAATTCAACTTCTTTTTCTACATTCTTCAAAATTATTCAACTACGTTGCCTAATTTCTATTTGTTTATTTAATTAGAAACGGAGCTCATAGTGCCGCTTTAGACGCAATTTAATGTGCATAGGAATCAATTGAAGTATGCCTTGCACTGAACCGAGTACTACAGGTAACGAATCATCTATCGATTTCTCGCCTTTTTATCTTACGAAGACTTTTATTATTACTTAAATTTGTTTGGCGCATTTCTTTAATTTAATTTTACGTATGCGTATTCTTTAAGGTCTCAACTGCAAAACTCCCGTCTCAATTAAACGTGAAAGGCTTTCGAAATAATTATTATATTATTAGATGAAACTCGATCTCATATTTGAAAATTAGGTATACGATAGACAGTAGTATAATTAAAAAGACACATATCCCTTCATAATTTTCTTTGCTTGCAGTTTGCAAGCACCCATTTACTAGTTACTATATATAAAGCTGCAAATCCGACTCATTCATACAAATTCCTGGGCATTTCTAATCGAGCTGGAAGGCTGAAAATTTCAGAGGAGAATCATAATAAACAGTCGAGTTGGGAAAAAATACAGATTTTGCCCTAGGTTTGAGCCCAGAAACGATTATATTTTTCAATGTATTTAAATGGGGAAAACGAAAAATGGCCATGCAGAGCAAATTTCTTTCGTTAATTAAAATGTGAGAAAGTAATTGTCAAGCAGTTGGACTTGGTCTATATTGCGTCTAAAAGATTAAAATAAACTTTTCTTGCGACCGATTTTAACATTCCTGCACTAAATTCGCAAAATTTTAGTTTGAACGCCAATTTTTTACGTTTTTTTCTCCTCATTTTGAAAATTAAATCTATGGCAACAACCATTGTTTGAATCGAAAACAAGTTTGTTTACGATCCTATTTTCATACGCCATGATAAAGGTTTGATGAATTTTTAATTATTTTAAATGTTTCTTTCGATATCTGTTATTAATGAATGCTGAAAAATGTAAATGTCATCAAAATAGACAGTGGATATCTGCACGGTCAATGAATCAATCGTGAATGCATGCTGTGATAACATAAGTTTATGTAGAGAATACGAGACCATTAACAACCAAGATAATCGTAAGTCATGTAAGTAGTGAGATTATTCTAGAATGAAGTAGATACGAATGTAAATTAATAAATAGGGATATTAATGTAAATTAAAAGGTTTAACGACAATCTTTAGAAATAACATAACTGTAAGCATTACGAATCATTAGTTTCGCGAACACTATAATTTATTAATATATTATATTTCATAGCTCACATACTGAACTCTCATCTAAATGAACAACAAATATCTAATCAGGAAATACATGGTATTATTGATCTATGTTAGGATATCGTTGGTTTACGCATATAGTGGATTGCTTTTCGTGTGTGTGAGTTTCTGTTCTTTTAATTTTATGCCTATTATGTTTATTCTTTCCTATGTTAATTACATATAATTATTCTGTCATCCTTTCCAAAGAGAATTTAAAATTAAGTTCTTTTTCTACGTTTCTTTAATTAATACGTAGTACACAATTAGTTCGTAATATATTACGTAATTCAACATTCATCAAAATAAAAACACAGAAATCTACTCATAAAATAGACTGATTTCCTTCAACGACCTTCTGATTTCGTTGTTCTACGCTGGATAATTCTTGGTTAGTAAAAACAATTTTTGCATGTATTATTGTATGAATATTATTTTCCCATCTTCTCCAAACGGACTTAAGAATAAAGTTCTTTTTCTACGTTTTTTAAAACTATTTAGATAATTACGTTGCCTATTGTCTATTTGTTTATTTAATTAGAAACGGAGCTCATTGTCGTAGTAGACACCATTTAATGAATATAGGATTATTTTGCAGAATGTCTTGCACTCAACCACATACTACACAGGTAATCGTCTATTTATTTTCCGCATTTTTATCTTATGCAGATTTTTATTCTGACTTTACTTTGTTTGGCGTATTTCTTTAATATAATTTTACGAATGCGTATTCATTAAAGACTCCCGTATCACATAAACTCGAAAGGCCTTAGAAATTAATTATTTTACTATCATATTATTTGACGAATCTCGATCTCACTTATTTGAAAATTATGCATACAATAGACAGTGGTATAATTAGCAAAAATTTTCTTTCCATATATGTTATGACTGAAGGTTGAAAAATGTAACTTTCATCAAAATGGACAGCGAATATCTGCACGGTCAATGAATTATTCGGGAATACATACTGTGATAACATAAGTTTATGTAGAGAATACGAGACCATTTATAAACGAAGATAATCGGAAAAGTCATGTAAATAGTGATATTATTCGAGGATTAAATTGAAAAGTCTACACTGAATCTATATAAGGGGGATAAGAAAGCAATTTCGATGATATGTACTCATTAATTACTGATGAAGTACGTATTATACCGGACCAAGTCTACCTATGCCTGAGTAAAAGTAAGTACAACTGAAATTTACATAATCCTAAAATATTACTATCAGAATATTAATGTAAATTAATAGTTTTAACGATATTATTTAGAAATAATATAACTGCAAACAATACGAATCATTAGCATCAAAATCGCTATTGTTTAGTATAGTAGTATATCACTTCATTCTCACTTAACCCAATGCATTTATCGTATACTAAATTATGTCTAAAAATTTCCTTTTCAATGGCCGTTTCCGATTCCTACCTTATGTCGTTATAATTAATAACAATATTCATAACTTCTCTGATGAAAGCAGGAAGATCCCAATTACCACCATTTCAATAACTAATACTATTAACAAAGACACTCAACCATTCTATAGCCAGAAAAATCTTGCTAGCCGGAACTCGTACCTTGGTGTTGGAGTCCTAGCACAGTGACCACTTTCTCACCGCACCCGGTGTGTTTGGTATTTTGCCCTTAGTTTCTCTTAAGATCGACAGATAAGCTCCTGCGTCCTGACTCGCGTGCCACCTCATAGCGTGGCTTCTTTAGATGATGCTCCTTTTAGGAGGGGAAGCTTTAAGTAACGTATGCCTCAATTTCATACTACATACATTGTGATACATTGTAACCGAAAAGCTCATACGGGCAGCAAAACCCGTTGGTGCCCGCCTTTCTTGAAGGACCATATTATAATTGAGTATCAAGAAAATTTAACTTTCATTAACGTTATTTACGTGGAATACAAATTTGTTTGCAGTTCAAATAACATACGCCGTGATGAAAGTATGAAGTTTTTGAAATATTTTTCAGTATTCTTTTGTTTGTAATATCAATATACATCAAGAACATTTAACTTTCATCAAAATAAACAACAAAAATCTACTCATAAAATACGCTGATTTCCTTGAACGACCTTTGGATTACGTTTTTCTACGTATTAGCTGGATGATTCTTCGTAAGTAAAACAATTTCTGCGATTAAAAATGAATGCTTACTATGTTTACTCTTTTCTATTGTATTCACCTCAAAATATTTTTCATATTCTGCAAACGGGCTCGTGGTAGATGCCATTTAATGAACATAGGATTCAATTTCATTATGTCTTGCACTGAACCGAATACTTCACAGGAAATCGTCTATTTATTTTCCGCATTTTTATCTTATGCAGATTTTTATTCTAACTTTGCTTTGATTGACTTATTTTCTTAAATTAATTTTACGAATGCACATTCATTAGGAATCAACTCCAAATCTCCCGTATCAAATAAGCGTAGAAGGCCTTTGAAATCCAAAGGGGGACGTCCTAATACCTTGAACGACCTTCGGATTATGTTGTTCTACGTGTTCGCTGGATAATTTTTGCAAGTAAAAACAATTTCTGCGTTTATCATCGTATGCAAAATATTTTCCCAACATCTCCATACGGGCTTTAAATTCAACTTCTTTTTCTACATTCTTCAAAATTATTCAACTACGTTGCCTAATTTCTATTTGTTTATTTAATTAGAAACGGAGCTCATTGTGCCGCTTTAGACACCATTTAATGTACATAGGATTCAATTGAAGTATGCCTCGCACTGAACCGAGTACTACAGGTAACGAATCATCTATCGATTTCTCGCCTTTTTATCTTACGAAGATTTTTATTATTACTTAAATTTGTTTGACGCATTTCTTTAATTTAATTTTACGTATGCGTATTCTTTAATTTAATTTTACGTATGCGTATTCTTTAAGGTCTCAACTGCAAAACTCCCGTCTCAATTAAACGTGAAAGGCTTTCGAAATAATTATTATATTATTAGATGAAACTCGATCTCATATTTGAAAATTAGGAAAACGATAGACAGTAGTATAATTAAAAAAAACACATATCCCTTCATAATTTTCTTTGCTTGCAAGCACCCATTTACTAGTTCATATATATATATATATATATATGGATACATGAATGAATCCGGAGAAGCATCTATATATAATAGATATGAATGAATCCGGAGAAGCATCTATATATAATAGATATGAATGAATCCGGAGAAGCATCTATATATAATAGATATATATAGAGAGAGGATACAAACTCACAGCCTAAACCACAAGAGTGATTGAGTTGAAATTTTTACGACATATTGGCCATAACGTGTAACCTCCAGAAATGTAACCGTGTAACCTCCGATTTTGAACCTCAGTGTCATGGGTTCGATTCCAGAGGGCCTCAAAGTACCGATTTTTCCCGTTTAAATGCATTGCTTTGATTTTCGGGAATTTTTAAAAAATACTTCCCGGATAGGTAGAGAATCAAAACTCAAGGAGCCTATATATATGAACATTATCTATCGAAAACATAAATGAGTTTTATGGAAAATATCCTGAGTTCGATGCTAGGTCGGGGTAAAAATCGACCGTTTAAAATGCATTGTGGCGATTTTTAAGATTTTGTTTGGACCATTTCCCGATGGCATGGAAACTTGAAACTCGGCATGGAGTTGGAGATCATAAATATATTTAATAATTAAATTTTACATATTCGCTGATGGTCCTTGGTTCGATCCCAGAGGGCCATTTGCACTCCGCAGTGCATTTCTTACGGGGATAACGGAAACACATTTTAGGTACTTCCCGGTATGATATCGACTTCAAACTTTGTATGAAATTAGATCAAGTCCTAGCAAGTCATTTTGCGCATTTAAAGCTTCAAATACGTCCAGGGTTCGACACCAGGCGTCTCTACAATCAGTAAATTATCCGATTTTTAAGAGTTAATTTAAATCCATTCCAAATAATATTAAAACATGAAATTAGGTATATAGAGAGAGAACGTAGATACATTTCAAGAACATATTTTATATTTAGATCGTCCTTGGTTCGAATCCAGAGAGCTATTAACATTCGTGAAAAGTAGGTCTTCGTTTGAGGCAGTTGCAGCCAATATTTCTGCTTGAATTTTCACACGTATTTAGAGAAGATGATCTTCTGATGTATTGCATAGAAATTTCACCAAAAAGACCCGGGTTCGATGCCAGACGATTAAATTGAAGCAAATTTTAAGAATATTTTAAATCCTTATTTTCCTTTCCGGGACGTCCCGATATAATGCCGTTATGAAATTAGTGCTGTCGATCTGCTTGCAGTATGCAAGCTACATTTTACTCGTATCTATTATATATAGATGCTTCTCCGGATTCATTCATATATCATATATATATATATATACAAGTGCAATGTAGCTTGCATACTGCAAGCAGATCGGCAATATTATTTTAATTCGGCATCATATCGAGACGGTCCTCCAAAGAAAAAAAAAGGTTGAAAATATTCTTAAAATTCGCTTCAATTTTAGCGTCTTGCATCGAACCCGGGTCTTCCTGGTGAACTTACTAAGCGGCACAATTGAAGATCACCATCTCTTACTATGTGTGAAAATTCAAGAAGAAATATTTGCTTCAACTGCTTCAAACGACGTTCTACTTTTCACAAATGTAAATGGCTCTCTGGATTCGAACCAAGGACGATCGTGGGAATCTAGAACATGTTCCTGAAATGTATCTATAATTTCTATCTGTTTGCTGAATTTCAAGTTTCTATATAATTGGGAAATGGTTGCAAAAAATTCTTAAAAATCGGATCATTTACTGGTTGTAGAGACGCCTGGTGGTGAAACCAGGAAACATTGGTAGCTGTGAATTCACAGTTTGATTAGTAATGACTTGAGCTTATCTTATGCAAACATTCAAGTAGATATAATATCGGGAAGCACCTAAAATGTGATTCCGTAATCTCCATAAGAAATGCATTGAGGAATGTAAATGGCCCTCTGGGATCGAACCAAGGAACATCAGGGAAAACATAAAAATCGATTATGAAATATATTTATGATATCTAACCCCATACCGAATTTCAAGTTTCCATGCGATCGGGAAAGGGTCCAAAATAAATCTTAAAAATCGCTACAATGTATTTTAAACGGCAGATTTTTGCATCGACCTAGCATCGAACCCAGGTTATTTTCCGTAAAACTCATTTATGTTTTCGATAGATCATGACCATATATAAAGGCTTCTTGAGTTTTGATTCTGTACCTCTCCGGGAAGTATTTTTTTTTAATTCCTGAAAATCAAAGCAATGCATTTAAATGGGAAAAATCGGGACTTTGGAGCCCCCTGGCATCGAACCCATGACACTGAGGATCAAAATCGCAATTTTTCTGGTGGTTACACGTTATGGCCAATACGTCGTAAAAATTTCAGCTCAATCACTCTTGTGGTTTAGGCTGTGAGTTTGTATCCTCTCTATATATCTATTATATATAGATGCTTCTCCGGATTCACTCATGATATACCCAGATACCCAGATACCCAGATAGGATACTAATTCACAGGCTAAACTACTGGCGTCATTGACTCGAAATTTTTACCACGTATTGGCCATAACGTGAAACCCCAAGGAAAAAAGCGACTTTGATCCTCGGTATCATGGGTTCGATTCCAGAAGGCCCCAAAGTCGCAATTTTCCCCATAAGATTACATGGCGGGGATTTTCGAAAATTTATTTGAGGCACTTCCCGGAAAAGGAGAGAGTTGAAACTTGAGGGATCGCTAGATGCCCCCCATATCAAAAGAAAACCATAACGATATCTACGAATATTATCCTAGGTTCGATGCTAGGACGGGGCAAAAGTCGGCCGTTTAAAATACATTGCGGCGATTTTTAATTTTTTTTTTAACCCTTTTCCGATGGCATAGAAACTTGAAATTCGGCATGGCGTTAGATATCATAATTATATTTCATAATCAAATTTTACATATTCCCTTATGGTCCTTGGTTCGATTCCAGAGGGCCATTTACATTCCTCAATGTATTTCTTATGGAGATTACGGAAACACATTTTAGGTGCTTCCCGATATTATATCTACTTGAAACTTTGCATAAGATAAGATCAAGTCATTACAAATCAAACTGTGAATTCACAGCTACCAATGTTTCCTGGTTTTTCCACCAGGCGTCTCTACAATCAGTAAATGATCCGATTTTTAAGAATTTTTTGGAACCATTTCCCAATTATATAGAAACTTGAAATTCGGCATATAGATAGAAATCATAAATAACTTTCAGAAACATTTTTTAGATTTCTAATATCGTCCTTGGTTCGAATCCAGAGAGCCATTTAAATTCGTGAAAATTAGAACGTCTTTTGAGGCAGTTGTAGCCCATATTTCTGCTTGAATTTTCACACATCGTTAGAGATGGTGATGTTCTATTGTGCTGCATAGTAAGTTCACAGTAAAGACCCGGGTTCGATGCCAGACGATGGAATTTAGGCAAATTTTAAGAAAAATATCAATCTTTTTTTTTCTTTTGATGGCCGTCCGGATATGATGCCGACATGAAAATAGTGTTGCCAATCTGCTTGCAGTATGCAAGCAACATTTTACTCATATATATATATGGATACATGAATGAATCCGGAGAAGCATCTATATATAATAGATATATAGAGAGGATACAAAGTCACAGGCAAAACCAATCGCGTCAATGGCTTGAAATTTTTACGACATATTGGCCATAACGTATAACCTCCAGAAAAATTGCGATTTTGAACCTCAGTGTCATGGGTTCGATTCCAGAGGGCCCCAAAGTCCCGATTTTTACCGTTTAAATGCATTGCTTTGATTTTCGGGAATTAAAAAAAAATACTTTCCGGACAGGTAGAGAATTAAAACTCAAGGAGCCTATATATATGAACATGATCTATCGAAAACATAAATGAGTTTTACGAAAATTATCCTAGGTTCGATGCTAGGTCGGGGCGAAAATCGGCCGTTTAAAACGCATTGTGGCGATTTTTAAGATTTTTTTTGGATTCCTTTTCCGAATGCATGGAAACTTGAAATTTGGCATGGGGTTAGAAATCATAAATATATTTCATAATCAAATTTTTTTTATTCGCTTATGGTCCTTGGTTCGATCCCAGAGGGCCATTTGTACTCCACAATGCATTTCTTATGGGGATAACGGAAACAGATTTTAGGTACTTCTCGGCATGATATTGACTTCAAACTTTGCATAAAATAAGATCAAGTTCATAAAAATCTAACTGTGCATTCACAGCTACCAGTGTGTAGTGGGTTCGACACCAGGCGTCTCTACAAACGTAACTGATCCGATTTTCAATAATAATTTTGAACCCTTTCCCAACAATATAGCAACTTGAAATTCGGCATGTAGTTAGATATCATAGATAAATTTCAAAATCATGTTTTAGATTTCCAGGGTCATCCTTGGTTCGAATCCAGAGAGGCATTAACATACGTGAAAATAAGAACGTCTTTTGAGGCAGTTGTAACAAATATTTCTGCTTGAAATCTCACACATAGTTAGAGATGTTGATCTTCTATTGTGCTGCATAGTAAGTTTACCAGTAAGACCCGGGTTCGATGCCAGACGATATAATAACAGCGAATTTTAAGAATATTTTGAATATTTTTTTTGATCAATTGAGAACCGTCCCGATATGATGCCGATATGAAATTAGTATTGACGATCTGCTTGCAGTATGCAAGCTACATTTTACTCGTAATAGATATATAGACGTTCCTCCGGATATACCTATATATATACGAGTAAAATGTAGCTTGCATACTGCAAGCAGATCGACGACACTAATTTCATAACGGCATTATATCGGGACGGTCCCGGAAAGGAAAAAAAGGATTGAAAATATTCTTAAAATTCGCTTCAATTTCAGCGTCTGGCATCGAACCCGGGTCTTTTTGGTGAAATTTCTATGCAGCACATCAGAAGATCATCTTCTCTAAATACGTGTGAAAATTCAAGAAGAAATATTGGCTGCAACTGCCTCAAACGAAGACCTACTTTTCATGAATGTTAATAGCTCTCTGGATTCGAACCAAGGACGATCTAGTAAATATAAAATATATTTTCGAAATGTATCTATAAGTTCTATATATATGCCGAATTTCAAGTTTTAATATTATTGGAAAGGGGTTCAAAATAATTCTTAAAAATCGGATCAGTGACTGATTGTAGAGACGCCTGGTGTCGAACCCTGGACGTATTGGAAGCTGTAAATGCACAAAATGACTTGCTAGGACTTGATCTAATTTCATACAAAGTTTAAAGTCGATATCATACCGGGAAGTACCTAAAATGTGTTTCCGTTATCCCCATAAGAAATGCATTGTGGAGTGCAAATGGCCCTCTGGGATCGAACCAAGGACCATCAGCGAATATGTAAAATTTTATTATGAAATATATTTATGATTTCTAACCCCATGCCAAATTTCAAGTTTCCATGCATTCGGAAAGGGGTCGAAAAAAAATCTTAAAAATCGCCACAATGCATTTTAAACGGCCAATTTTTGCCTTGACCTAGCATCGAACCCAGGATATTTTCCGTGAAACTCATTGATGGTTTCGATAGATCATGACCATATATAAAGGCTCCTAGAGTTTCGATTCTCTAACTATCTGGAAAGTATTTTTTTTTAATTCCCGAAAATCTAAGCAATGCATTTAAACGGGAAAAATCGGGACTTTGGGGCCCTCTGGAATCGAACCTATGAAACTGAGGATCAAAATCACAATTTTTCTGGCGGTTAATTGTTATGGCCAATACGCAGTAAAAATTTGAACTCAATCACGCTTGTGGTTTAGGCTGTGAATTTGTATCCTATCTACCTATATACCTATCTATATATATGAATGAATCCGGAGAAGCATCTATATATCTATTATATATAGATGCTTCTCCGGATTCATTCATGTATCCATATATATATACGAGTAAAATGTTGCTTGCATACTGCAAGCAGATCGGCAATACTAATTTCATATCGGCATCATATTGGGACGGTCCTCAAAATAAAAAAAAAAAGGATTGAAATTTTTCTTAAAATTCACAGACATTTCACCGTCTGGCATCGAACCCGGGTCTTTACTGTGAACTTACTATGCAGCACAATTGAAGATCACAATCTCTAACTATGTGAGAAATTTCAAGCAGAAATATTGGCTAAAACTGCCTCAAAAGCCGTTCTAATTTTCACGAATGAAATGGCTCTCTGGATTCGAACCAAGGAGGATCTTGAAAATCTAAAAAATGTTTCTGAAAGTTATTAATGATTTCTATCTAGATGCCGAATTTCAAGTTTCTATATTATTGGGAAAGTTTTCAAAATAATTCCTAAAAATCGGATCAACTTCTGATTGCAGAGACACCTGGTGTCGAACCCAGGACATATTGTAAGCTGTGATTGCACAGTTCGATTTGCAACGACTTCCTCTTGTATCTTGCAAAGTTTGAAGTCGATAGAATGCCGGGAAGTACCTAAATTTATTTCCGTTATCTCCGTAAGAAATGCATTGAGAAGTGCAAATTGCCCTGTGGGATCGAACCAAGGACCATCAGCGAACATGTAAAATTTGATTATGAAATATATTTATGATATCTTCCAACGTGCCGAGTTTCAAGTATCCATGTTATCGCGAAAGGATCCAAAAATAATTACCAAAATCGCCGCAATGCATTTTAAACGGACGATATTTGCCCCGACCTAGCATCGAACCATGGACCATATTCGGCGATGTCTTTCTGATTTACGTTGGAGTTGCACGGCTTCTAGCGATCCTCCGAATTTCAGCTATCTACTTTTCCGGGAAGTGCACCAAAAATATTTTCGAAAATCCCCGCCATGTATCCTTATGGAGAAAATCGCGACTTTGGGGCCTTCTGGAATCGAACCCATGACACCGAGGTTCAAAATCGCAATTTTTCTGGCGGTTACACGTTATGGCCAATACGTCGTAAAAATTTCAAGTCAATGCCGCTTATGGTTTAGGCTGTGAATTAGTATCCTATCTATCTATCTATCTATCTATCTATCTATTATATATAGATGCTTCTCCGGATTCATTCATGTATCCATATATATATCTATACGAGTAAAATGTAGCTTGCATACTGCAAGCAGATCGGCAATACTAATTTCATATCGGCATCACATCGGGACGGTCCTCATAAGAAAAAAAAGGATTTAATTTTTTCTTAAAATTCGCTGAAATTTCATCGTCTGGAATCGAACCCGGGTCTTACTGGAAAACCTACTATGAAACACAATAGAAGATCACCATCTCTAAGTATGTGTGAAAATTCAAGCAGAAATATTTGCTACAACTGCCTCAAAAGACGCGCTAATGTTCACGAATGTAAATGGCTCTCGGGACTCGAACCAAGGACGATCTTGGAAATTTAAAAAATGTTTCTGAAAGTTATTATTGATCTCAATCTATATGCCAAATTTCAAGTTTCTATATTATTGGAAAAGGTTTCAAAATAATTCTTAAAAATCGGATCAACTTCTGATTGCAGAGACACCTGGTGTCGAACCCAGGACACATTGATAGCTATGAATGCATAGTTTGATTTGTTAAGACTGGTTCTTCTATCATGCTAAGTTTTAAGTCGATAGCATGCCGGGAAGTACCTTAAACTTGTTTCCGTTATCTCCATAAGAAATGCATTGAGGAATGTAAATGGCCCTCTGGGATCGAACCAAGGACCATCAGCGAATATGTAAAATTTGATTATGAAATATATGTATGATGTCCAACCTCATGCCGAATTTCAAGTTTCCTTGCCATCGGGAAAGGGTCCAAAAAAAATCTTAAAAATCGCCACAATGCTTTTTAAACGGCTGATTTTTGCCTCGACCTAGCATCGAACCCAGGATATTTTCCATAAAACTCATTTATGTTTTCGATAGATCATGACCATATATATAGGCTCCATGAGTTTTGATTCTCTACCTATCCGGGAAGTATTTTTTAAAAATTCCCGAAAAGCACGGCAATGCTTTTAAACGGGAAAAATCGGGACTTTGGGGCCCTCTGGAATCAAACCAATGACACTGAGGTTCAAAATCGCAATTTTTCTGGAGGTTACACGTTATGGCCAATATGTCGTTAAAATTTCAGGTCAATGACGATTGTGGTTTAGCCTGTGAATTTGTATCCTCGCTATCTATTATATATAGATGCTTCTCCGGATTCATTCATATATCATACGAGTAAAATGTTGCTTGCATACTGCAAGCAGATCGGCAATTCTAATTTCATATCGGCATCATATCGGGATGGTCCTCTTAAGAAAAAAAAAAAAAGATTTAATTTTTTCTTAAAATTCGCTGAAATTTCATCGTCTGGAATCGAACCCGGGTCTTACTGAAAACCTACTATGAAACACAATAGAAGATCACCATCTCTAACTATGTGTGAAAATTCAAGCAGAAATATTGGCTACAACTGCCTCAAAAGACGCTCTAATGTTCACGAATGTAAATGGCTCTCGGGACTCGAACCAAGGACGATCTTGGAAACTTAAAAAAATTTTCTGAAAGTTATTATTGATCTCAATCTATATGCCAAATTTCAAGTTTCTACATTATTGGGAAAGGTTTCAAAATAATTCCTAAAAATCGGATCAACTTCTGATTGCAGAGACACCTGGTGTCGAACCTAGGACACATTGATAGCTATGAATGCATAGTTAGATTTGTTAAGACTGGATCTTCTATCATGCAAAGTTTTAAGTCGATAGCATGCCGGGAAGTACCTTAAACTTGTTTCCGTTATCTCCATAAGAAATGCATTGAGGAATGTAAATGGCCCTCTGGGATCGAACCAAGGAACATCAGGGAAAGCATAAAAATCGATTATGAAATATATTTATGATATCTAACCTCATACCGAATTTCAAGTTTCCATGTCATCGGGAAAGGGTCCAAAAAAAATCTTACAAATCGCCACAATGCTTTTTAAACGGCAGATATTTGCATCGACCTAGCATCGAACCCAGGTTATTTTCCGTAAAACTCATTTATGTTTTCGATAGATCATGACCATATATAAAGGCTCCTTGAGTTTTGATTCTCTACCTATCCGGGAAGTATTTTTTTTAAATTCCCGAAAATCAAAGCAATGCATTTAAACGGGAAAAATCGGGACTTTGGAGCCCCCTGGCATCGAACCCATGACACTGAGGATCCTAATCGCAATTTTTCTGGTGGTTACACGTTATGGCCAATACTCCGTAAAAATTTCAGCTCAATCACTCTTGTGGTTTAGGCTGTGAGTTTGTATCCTCTCTATATATATATATCTATTATATACGAGTAAAATGTAGCTTGCATACTGCAAGCAGATCGACAACACTAATTTCATATCGGCATCATATCGGGACGGACATCAAAAGAAAAAAAAAATTCAAAATATTCGTAGAATTCGCTGCAATTTAATCACCTGGCAGCGAACCCCGGTCTTCCTGGTGTACTTACTATGCAGCAAAATAGGAAATTACCATATCAAACTATGTGTGAAAATTCAAGCAAAACTATTAGGTGCAACTACCTCAAACGACGTCCTACTATTCACATACACTCCTTATTTGAGAAATTATAATGTGCTCTGGCATCGAACCCAGGAACAGCATGATCTTATCTATTTTTTTTCTTAAACAAAGTGTTAATATACATCTTCCATCTAAGCAAGAGCTCCCTTACATATCGATAAATGCATAAAAAAATTATGAAAAGATACCCCATAGT
The DNA here is from genome assembly GCA_947579665.1 of Sympetrum striolatum. NCBI lineage: Eukaryota > Metazoa > Arthropoda > Insecta > Odonata > Libellulidae > Sympetrum > Sympetrum striolatum. The sequence continues at coordinate 26,755 of CANPUZ010000348.1, forward strand.
ATTATATATGGGTGATATTTTTACCGCCCGGCATCGAACCCGGGTCTTTCAGGCAATACTTTCTATGCAGCACAAAAGAAAAACACCATCTCTAACCGCGTATGCAAATTCAAGCAGAAATATTGGTCACAACTGCCTCAAATGACGTCCTACTTTTCCTTTATATTCCTTATGAGAGAAACGTTATTGTGCTCTGGCTTCGAACCCAGGAACAGTACGGTCTTATGAAAATTTTTTTCTAAAACTTATTCGTACCATACATCTTCAAGCCAAGCACGAACATCCTATCATTTCGATAAGTGCATCTAAAAAAATAATGAAAAACGGCTCCCATGTATTTTAAAGGGCAGATCTTTGCATCGTCCTAGCATCGAACCCAGGATAACTTTTGTAAAAGTCATTGATGTTTTCGAAAGTCCAAGACCATAAATATAGGCACCTTGAGTTTTACTTCTCTACCTATCCGGAAAGTATTTTTTTTTAATTCCCGAAAATCACGGCAATGCATTCAAACGGGAAAAATCGGGACTTTGGGGCCCTCTGGAATCGAACCTATGACACTGAGGATCAAAGTCTCTTTTTTCCTGGGGGTTTCACGTTATGGCCAATATGTCATAAAAATTTCAGATCAATGACGCTTGTAGTTTAGGCTGTGAATTTGTATCCTATCTATCTATATAGGTATATATATGAATGAATCCGGTGAAGCATCTATATCTATTACGAGTAAAATGTAGCTTGCATACTGCAAGCAGATCGGCAATACTAATTTCATATCGCCATCATATCGGGACGGTCCACAAAAGAAAAAAAAAAGATTTAATTTTTCCTTAAAATTCGCTGAAATTTCATCGTCTGGCATCGAACCCGGATCTTACTGGTAAACCTACTATGAAACACAATAGAAGATCACCATCTCTAACTATGTGTGAAAATTCAAGCAGAAATATTGGCTATAACTGCCTAAAAAAACGTTCTAATTTTCACGGATGTTAATGCCTCTCGGGACTCGAACCAAGGATGATCGTGGATGTCTAAAACATGTTTCTGAAAGATATTTATGATCTCTATTTATATGCCGAATTTCAAGTTTCTATTTTAGTGGACAAGGTTTCAAAATAATTCCTAAAAATCGGATCAAATTCTGATTTCAGAGACACATGGTGTCGAACCCAGGACGTATTGCTTGCCGTGAATGCAGAGTTTGATTTGTAAAGACTTGCTCTTATATCATGCAAAGTTTGAAGTTGATAGCATGTCGGAAAGTACCTAAATTTTGTTTCCGTTATCTCCGTAAGAAATGCATTGAGAAGTGCAAATGGCCCTCTGGGATCGAACCAAGGACCATCAGCGAACATGTAAAATTTGATTATAAGGTATATTCATGATATCTATCCACGTGCCGAGTTTCGAATATCCATGTTATCGGGAAAGGATCCAAAAAAAATCTTCAAAATCGCCGTAATGCATTTTAAACGGCCGATTTTTGCCCCGATCTAGCATCGAACCATGGACTATATTTTAAGATGTTTTTCTGATTTTCGTTGGATACGCACGGCTTCTAGCGATCCCTCGAGTTTCAACTCTTTCTCCATCCGGGAAGTACCTCAAAAAAATTTTCGAAAATCCCCGCCATGTATTCTTATGGAGAAAATCGCGACTTTGGGGCCCTCTGGAATCGAACCCATGACCCTGAGGATCAAAATCGCAATTTTTCTGGTGGTTACACGTTATGGCCAATACGTCGTAGAAATTTCAAGTCAATCACGCTTGTGGTTTTGGCTGTGAATTAGTATCCTATCTATCTATCTATCTATCTATCTATCTATATAGGTATATCCATGAATGAATCCGGAGAAGCATCTATATATAATAGATATATATATATATATAGAGAGGATACAAACTCACAGCCTAAACCACGAGAGTGATTGAGCTGAAATTTTTACGGCGTATTGGCCATAACGTGTAACCACCAGAAAAATTGCGATTTTGAACCTCGGTGTCATGGGTTCGATTCCAGAAGGCCACAAAGTCGCGATTTTCTCCATAAGGATACATGGCGGGGATTTTCGAAATTTTTTTTGAGGCACTTCCCGGGAAAGTAGAGAGTTGAAATTCGAGGGATCGCTAGATGCTGTGCATATGTAAAGGAAACCATAAGGACATCTACGAATATTATCCTTGGTTCGATGCTAGGTCGGGGCAAAAATTGGCCGTTTAAAATGCATTGTAGCGATTTTTAAGATTTTTTTTGGACCCTTTTCCGATGGCATAGAAACTTGAAATTCGGCATGGTGTTAGATATCATAATTATATTTCATAATCAAAGTTTACATATTCCCTTATGGTCCTTGGTTCGATCCCAGAGGGCCATTTACATTCCTCAATGCATTTGTTATGGAGATTACGGAAACACATTTTAGGTGCTTCCCGATATTATATCTACTTGAAACTTTGCATAAGATAAGATCAAGTCATTACTAATCAAACTGTAAATTCACAGCTACCAATGATTCCTGGTTTCGCCACCAGGCGTCTCTACAATCAGTAAATGATCCGATTTTTAGAATTTTTTGGAACCATTTTCCAATTATATAAATGCTTGAAATTCGGCATGTAGATAGAGATCATAAATAACTTCCAGAAACATATTTTAGATTTCCACGATCGTCCTTGGTTCGAATCCAGAGAGCAATTTACATTCGTGAAAATTAGAACGTTTATTGAGGCAGTTGTAGCCAATATTTCTGCTTGAATTTTCTCGCATAGTTAGAGATGGTGATCTTCTATTGTGTTTCATGGTAGGTTTCCCAGTAAGACCCGGGCTCGATGCCAGACGATGAAATTTCATCGAATTTTAAGAAAAAATTAAATCCTTTTTTTTTTCTTTTGAGGACCGTCCCGATATGATGCCGATATGAAATAAGTATTGCCGATCTGCTTGCAGTATGCAAGCTACATTTTACTCGTTATATATAGATGCTTCTCCGGATTCATTCATATAGATAGATAGATAGATAGATAGGATACTAATTCACAGCCTAAACCACAAGCGTCATTGACTTGAAATTTTTACGACGTATTGGCCATAACGTGTAACCGTCAGAAAAATTGCGATTTTGATCCTCAGTGTCATGGGTTCGATTCCAGAGGGCCCCAAAGTCGCGATTTTCTCCATAAGATTACATGGCGGGGATTTTCGAAAATTTATTTGAGGCACTTCCCGGAGAGAGAAAGAGTTGAAACTCGAGGGATCGCTAGATGCCGCGCATATCAAAAGGAAACTATAAAGACATCTACGAATAATATCCTTGGTTCGATGCTAGGTCGGGGCAAATATTTGCCGTTTAAAATACATTGCGGCGATTTTTAAGATTTTTTTTGAACCCTTTTCCAATGGCATAGAAACTTGAAATTCGGCATGGCGTTAGATATCATAATTATATTTCATAATAAAATTTTACATATTCCCTTATGGTCCTTGGTTCGATCCCAGAGGGCCATTTACATTCCTCAATGCATTTCTTATGGAGATTACGGAAACACATTTTATGTGCTTCCCGATATTATATCTACTTGAAACTTTGCATAAGATAAGATGAAGTCATTTCTAATCAAACTGTGAATTCACAGCTACCAATGTTTCCTGGTTTCACCACCAGGCGTCTATACAATCAGTAAATTATCCGATTTTCAATAATTATTTTGAACCCTTTCCCAATAATATAGAAACTTCAAATTTAGCATATAGATAGAGATTATATATATATTTCCAAAACAGCTTTAAGTTTTCGAAGATGGTCCTTGGTTCTAATCCAAAGAGCCATTTACATTCGTAAAAAGTAGAACGTCGTTTGAGGCTGTTGCAGTCAATATTTCTCCTTGAATTTTACACATAGTTAGAGATGCTGATCTTCTGTTGTGCTGCATAGTAGGTTCACATGGAAGAACCGGGTTCGATGCCGGACGATTAAATTGAAGCGAATTCTAAGAATATTTTCAATCATTCTTTTTTCTTTTGAGGACCTTCCCGATATGATGCCGATATGAAATTCGTATTGCCGATCTGCTTGCAGTATGCAAGCAACATTTTACTCGTATACCTATATAGATAGATAGATAGATAGGATACAAATTCACAGCCTAAACTACAAGCGTCATTGATCTGAAATTTTTATGACATATTGGCCATAACGTGAAACCCCAAGGAAAAAAGAGACTTTGATCCTCAGTGTCATAGGTTCGATTCCAGAGGGCCCCAAAGTCCCGATTTTTCCCGTTTGAATGCATTGCAGTGATTTTCGGGAATAAAAAAAAAATACTTTCCGGATAGGTAGAGAAGTAAAACTCAAGGTGCCTATATTTATGGTCTTGGACTTTCGAAAACATCAATGACTTTTACAAAAGTTATCCTGGGTTCGATGCTAGGACGATGCAAAGATCTGCCCTTTAAAATACATGGGAGCCGTTTTTCATTATTTTTTTAGATGCACTTATCGAAATGATAGGATGTTCGTGCTTGGCTGGAAGATGTATGGTACGAATAAGTTTTAGAAAAAAATTTTCATAAGACCGTACTGTTCCTGGGTTCGAAGCCAGAGCACAATAACGTTTCTCTCATAAGGAATATAAAGGAAAAGTAGGACGTCATTTGAGGCAGTTGTAACCAATATTTCTGCTTGAATTTGCATACGCGGTTAGAGATGGTGTTTTTCTGTTGTGCTGCATAGAAAGTATTGCCTGAAAGACCCGGGTTCGATGCCGGGCGATAAAAATATCCCCCATATATAATACTATGGGGTATCTTTTCATAATTTTTTTATGCATTTATCGGTATGTAAGGGAGCTCTTGCTTAGATGGAAGATGTATATTAACACTTTGTTTAAGAAACAAAATAGATAAGACCATGCTGTTCCTGGGTTCGATGCCAGAGCACATTATAATTTCTCAAATAAGGAGTGTATGTGAATAGTAGGACGTCGTTTGAGGTAGTTGCACCTAATAGTTTTGCTTGAATTTTCACACATAGTTTGATATGGTAATCTTCTATTTTGCTGCATAGTAATTACACCAGGAAGGCCGGGGTTCGCTGCCAGGCGATTAAATTGCAGCGAATTCTACGAATATTTTGAATTTTTTTTTTCTTTTGATGTCCGTCCCGATCTGATGCCGATATGAAATTAGTGTTGTCGATCTGCTTGCAGTATGCAAGCAACATTTTACTCGTATGATATATGAATGAATCCGGAGAAGCATCTATATATAATAGATAGAGAGGATACAAACTCACAGGCTAAACCACTAGCGTCAATGGCTTGAAATTTTTACGACATATTGGCCATAACGTATAACCTCCAGAAAAATTGCGATTTTGAACCTCAGTGTCATGGGTTCGATTCCAGAGGGCCCCAAAGTCCCGATTTTTCCCGTTTAAATGCATTGCTCTGATTTTCGGGAATTTTTAAAAAATACTTCCCGGATAGGTAGCGAATCAAAACTCAAGGAGCCTATATATATGAACATGATCTATCGAAAACATAAATGAGTTTTTCGGAAAATATCCTGGGTTCGATGCTAGGTCAGGGCAAAAATCGGCCGTTTAAATTGCATTGTGGCGATTTTTAAGATTTTGTTTGGACCCTTTCCCGATGGCATGGAAACTTGAAATTCGGCATGGAGTTGGAGATCAATAATTCATTTCAGGATCAAATTTTACATTTTCGCTGATGGTCCTTGGTTCGATCCCAGAGGGCCATTTAAATTCCTCAATGCCTTTCTTACGGAGATAACGGAAACAAATTATAGGTACTTCCCGGCACGATAAAGACTTCAAACTTTGCACTAAGAAAGATTAAGTGTATACAAATCAAACTGTGTATTCCCAGCTGTCAATGTGTCCTGGGTTCGACACCAGGCGTCTCTACAATCAGTAACTGATCCGATTTTCAATAATTATTTTGAACCCTTTCCCAACAATATAGAAACTTGAAGTTCGGCATGTAGATAGAGATCATAAATAACTTTCAGAAACATTTTTTAGATTTCCAAGATCGTCCTTGGTTCGAATCCAGAGAGCCATTTAAATTCGTAAAAATTAGAACGTCTTTTGATGCAGTTGTAGCTCATATTTCTGCTTGAATTTTCACACATAGTTAGAGATGGCGATGTTCTATTGTGCTGCATAAAAAGTTCAACAGTAAAGACCCGGGTTCGATGCCAGACGATGGAATTTCAGCGAATTTTAATAAAAAATTCAATCCATTTTTTTCTTTTCATGGCCGTCCCTATATGATGCCGACATGAAAATAGTGTTGTCGATCTGCTTGCAGTATGCAAGCAACATTTTACTCGTATATATATAAGTATATCCGGAGAAGCGTCTATATATAATAGATATCCGGAGAAGCGTCTATATATAATAGATAGGTACGAGTAAAATATAGCTTGCATACTGCAAGCAGATCGGCAATACAAATTCCATATCGGCATCATATCGGGACGGTCCTCAAAAGAAAAAAAAAAGGATTTAATTTTTTTTTAATTCGCTGAAATTCGATCGTCTGGCATCGAACCCGGGTTTTACTGGTAAACCTACTATGAAACACAATAGAAGATCACCATCTGTAACTATGTGTGAAAATTCAAGCAGAAATATTGGCTACAACTGCCTCAAAAGACGTTCTAATTTTCACGAATGTAAATGGCTCTCGGGACTCGAACCAAGGACGATCTTGGAAATCTAAAAGATGATTCTGAAAGTTATTTATAATGTCTATCTATATGCCGAGTTTCAAGTTTCTATATTATTGGAAAGGTTTCAAAATAATTCCTAAAAATCGGATCAACTTTTGATTGCAGAGGCACCTGGTGTCGAACCCAGGAAATATAGTAAGCTGTAAATGCACAGTTTGATTTGTAAAGATTTGCTTCTTTATCATGCAAAGTTTGAAGTCGATAGCATGCCGGAAAGTACATAAATTTTGTTTCCGTTATCTCCGTAAGAAATGCATTGAGAAGTGCAAATGGCCCTCTGGGATCGAACCAAGGACCATCAGCGAGCATGTAAATATTGATTACGAAATATATTCATGATATCTATCCACGTGCCGAGTTTCAAGTATCCACTTTATCGGGAATGGATCCAAAAAAAAACTTCAAAATCGACGCAATGCATTTTAAACGGCCGATTTTTTCCACGACCTAGCATCGAACCATGGACCATATTTGGCAATGTCTTTCTGATTTTCGTTAGATAAGCTTGGCTTCTAGCGATCCCTTGAATTTCAAATCTCTACTTTTCCGGAAAGTGCTCCAAAAAATTTTTCGAAAATCCCCGCCATGTATTCTTACGGAGAAAATCGCAACTTTGGGTCCCTCTGGAATCGAACCTATGACACTGAGGTTCAAAATCACATTTTTTCTGGTGGTTACACGGTATGGCCAATACACCGTAAAAATTTCAAGTCAATCACGCTTGTGGTTTAGGCTGTGAATTAGTATCCTATCTATCTATCTATCTATATAGGTATACGAGTAAAATGTTGCTTGCATACTGCAAGCAGATCGACAACACTATTTTCATGTCGGCATCATATCGGGACGGACATCAAGAGAAAAAATGGATTGAAATTTTTCTTAAAATTCACTGAAATTCCATCGTCTGGCATCGAACCCGGGTCTTTACTGGTGAACATACTATGAAATACAATAGAACATCACCATCTCTAACTATGTGTGAAAATTCAAGCAGAAATATTGGCTACAACTGCCTCAAAAGAGATTCTCATTTTCACGAATTTAAATGGCTCTCTGGATTCGAACCAAGGACGATCTTAGAAATCTAAAATATGTTTCTGAAAGTTATTTATAATCTCTATCTACATGCCGAATTTCAAGTTTCTATATTGTTGGAAAATGGTTCAAAATAATTATTGAAAATCGTATCAGTTACTGACATTAGAGACGCCTGGTGTCGAACCCAGGACACATTGACACATGGGAATGCACAGTTTGATTTTTATACACTTAATCTTTCTTAGTGCAAAGTTTGAAGTCTTTATCGTGCTGGGAAGTACCTATAATTTGTTTCCGTTATTTCCGTAACAAATGCATTGAGGAATTTAAATGGCCCTCTGGGATCGAACCAAGGACCATCAGCGAATATGTAAAATTTGAGCCTGAAATTTATTAATGTTCTACAACTCCATGCCGAATTTCAAGTTTCCATGCCATCGGGAAAGGGTCCAAAAAAAATCTTAAAAATCGCCACAATGCAATTTAAACGGCCGACTTTTGCCCCGACCTAGCATCGAACCAAGGATATTCTCCATAAAACTCATTTATGTTTTCGATAGATCATGATCATATATATAGGCTCCTTGAGTTTTGATTCTCTACCTACCCGGGAAGTATTTTTTTTTAATCTCCGAAAATCAAAGCAATGCATTTAAACGGGAAAAATCGGGAATTTTGGGCCCTCTGGAATCGAACCCATGACAATGAGGTTCAAAATCGCAATTTGTTTGGAGGTTATACGTTATGGCCAATATGTCGTAAAAATTTCGAGCCATTGACGCTAGTGGTTTAGCCTGTGAGTTTGTATCCTCTCTATATATATATATGATATCTATATATAATAGATATGAATGAATCCGGAGAAGCATCTATATATAATAGATATCCGGAGAAGCGTCTATATATATTACGAATAAAATGTTGCTTGCATTCTGCAAGCACATTGATAACACAAATTTTTTGTCGGCATCACATAGAGTCCTCAAAAGAAAAAAAATGGATGGAAAATATTCTTAATTTCCGCTGCAATTTATTCGTCTGGCATCGAACCCAGATCTTCCCGGTCATACTTACTATGCAGCACTATAGAAGATCACCATCTGTAACTATGTGTGAAAATTCAAGTAAAAATATTAACTGCAACTGCCTCAAACGCCGTCCTACTTTTCCCTTATATTCCTTATAAGAGAAATGCTAATGTGCTCTGGCATCGAACCCAAGAATAGTACGGGCTTATGAAATTTTTTTTCTAAAAAAAATTATTTTCATATATCTTCCAGCCAAGTACGAACTTCCTATCATTTCGATAAGTGCGTCAAAAATATAATGAAATACTAACCAAATGTATTTTAAACGGGAGACATATTTGCCGCCGGGCATCGAACCCGGATCTTTCTGGTAATACTTCCTATGCAACATAATAGAAGGTCACTATCTCTAACTATTTGTGAAAATTCAAGCAGAAAAATTGCCTGCAACTGCCTCAAACGACGACTTACTTTTCCCTTATATTCCTTATGAGAGAAATGTTAATGTGCTCTGGCATCTAACCCAGGAATAGTACGGGCTTATGAAATTTTTTTTCTGAAACAAATTCTTAATATATATCTTCTAGCTGAGCGAAAAGTTCCTAACATTCCGATAAGTGCATCAAAAAAATTAATGAAAAACTATCCCCATGCATTTTAAAAGCGGGATTTTTGCATCGTCCTAGCATCGAACCAAGGACGTTCTAATTAGTTGTCATAAACGTTCTCAATAGATCTCGACCATATCTGTAAGCTCCTTGAATTTTGTTTCTCTACCTATCCGGGAAGTATTATTTAAAAATTTTTGAAAATCGACACCATGTATCCTTATGGAGAAAATCGGGACTTTGGGGCCTTCTGGAATCGAACCCATGACACCGAAGTTCAAAGTCGGATTTTTTCTGGAGGTTACACGTTATGGCCAATACGTCGTAAAAAGTTTAAGGCATTGGCACTTGTGGAACATGGTTAGAATTTTGATCCCCTATATATAACTTATCTATTATATATAGACGCTTCTCCGGATATCTATTAAATACGAGTAAAATGTTGCTTGCATACTGCAAGCAGATCGACAACACTAATTTCATATCGGGATCATATCGGGACGGTCCTCAAAAGAAAAAAAAAGAATTGGAAATATTCTTCCAATTCGCTTCAATTTAAGTGTCTGGCATCGAACCCGGGTCTTTACTGTGAACTTACTATGCAGCACAATAGAAGATGATCATCTCTAACTAAGTGTGAAAAATCAAGCAGAAATATTGGCTAGAACTGCCTCAAAAGACGTTCTAATTTTCACGAATGTAAATGGCTCCCTGGATTCGAACCAAGGACGATCTTGGAAATCTAAAATATGTATCTGAAAGTTATAAATAATCTCTATCAATATGCCGATTTTCAAATTTCTATATTATTGGCAAAGGTTTCAAAATAATTCCTAAAAATCGGATCAACTTCTGATTGCAGAGACACCTGGTGTCGAACCCAGGAAATATTGTAAGCTGTGAATGCAAAGTTTGATTTTTAAGGACTGATTCTTCTAACATGCAAAGTTTGAAGTCGATAGCATGCCGGGAAGTACCTTAATTTTGTTTCCGTTATCTCCGTAAGAAATGTATTGAGAAGTGCAAATGGCCCTCTGGGATCGAACCAAGGACCATCAGCGAACATCTAAAATTTGATTATGAAATATATTCATGATATCTGTTTACGTGCCGAGCTTCAAGTATCCATGTTATCGGGAAAGGATCCAAAAAAAAACTTCAAAATCGCCGCAATGCATTTTAAACGGCCGATATTTGCCCCAACCTAGCGTCGAACTATGGACAATATTCGAAGATGTCTTTTTTATTTTCGTTAGATATCCACGGCATCTAGCGATCCCTCGAATTTCAACTCTCTACCTTTCCGGGAAGTGCCTCAAAAAAATTTTCGAAAATCTTCACCATGTATCCTTATGGAGAAAATCGGGACTTTGGGGCCTTCTGGAATCGAACCTATGACATCGAGGTTCAAATTCGGCTTTTTCCTGGAGGTTACACGATATGGCCAATATGTCGTAAAAATTTCAAAGCAGTGGCTCTTGTGGAACATGGCTAGAATTTTGATCCCCTATATATCTATTATATATAGATGCTTCTCCGGATTCATTCATGTATCTATTATATATAGATGCTTCTCCGGATTCATTCATATATCATATATATATATATACGAGTAAAATGTAGCTTGCATACTGCAAGCAGATCGGCAATACTAATTTCATATCGGCATCATATCGGGACGGTCTTTAAAAGAAAAAAAAAGGATTTAATTTTTTCTTAAAATTCGCTGAAATTTCATCGTCTGGCATCGAACCTGGGTCTTACTGGTAAACCTACTATGAAACACAATAGAAGATCACCATCTCTAACTATGTGTGAAAATTCAAGCAGAAATATTGGCTATAACTGCCTCAAAAAACGTTCTAATTTTCACTAATGTTAATGCCTCTCGGGACTCGAACCAAGGACGATCGTGGAATTCTAAAATATGTTTCTGATAGATATTTATGATCTCTATCTATATGCCGAATTTCAAGTTTCTATTTTAGTGGGAAAGGTTTCAAAATAATTCCTAAAAATCGGATCAAATTCTGATTTCAGAGACACCTGGTGTCGAACCCAGGACGTATTGCAAGCTGTGAATGCAGAGTTTGATTTGTAAAGACTTACTTTTGTATCAAGCAAAGTTTGAAGTTGATAGCATGTCGGAAAGTACCTAAATTTTGTTTCCGTTGCCTCCGTAAGAAATGCATTGAGAAGTGCAAATGGCCCTCTTGGATCGAACCAAGGACCATCAGCGAACATGTAAAATTTGATTATGAAGTATATTCATGATATCTATCCACGTGCCGAGTTTCGAATATCCATGTTATCGGGAAAGAATCCAAATAAAATCTTCAAAATCGCCGTAATGCATTTTAAACGGCCGATTTTTGCCCCGACCAAGCATCGAACCATGGACTATATTCTAAGATGTTTTTCTGATTTTCGTTGGATACGCACGGCTTCTAGCGATCCCTCGAGTTTCAACTCTTTCTCTCCCCGGGAAGTACCTCAAAAAAATTTTCGAAAATCCCCGCCAAGTATTCTTATGGAGAAAATCGCGACTTTGGGGCCCTCTGGAATCGAACCCATGACCCTGAGGATCAAAATCGCAATTTTTCTGGCGGTTACACGTTATGGCCAATACGTCGTAAAAATTTCAAGTCAATCACGCTGGTGGTTTAGGCTGTGAATTAGTATCCTATCTATCTATCTATCTATATAGGTATACGAGTAAAATGTAGCTTGCATACTGCAAGCAGATCGGCAATACTAATTTCATATCGGAATCATATCGGAACGCTCCTCAGAAGAAAAAAAAAGGATTGAAATTTTTCTTAAAATTCGCTTAAATTTCATCGTCTGGCATCGAACCCGGGTCTTACTGGTGAACTAACTATGCAGCACAATAGAAGATCATCATCTCTAACCATGTGTGAAAATTCAAGCAGAAATATTGGCTACAACTGCCTAAAAAGACGTTCTAATTATCACGAATGTAAATGGCTCTCTGGATTCGAACCAAGGACGATCTTGGAAATCTAAAAGATATTTCTGAAAGTTATTTATGATTTCTATCTATATGCAGAATTTCAAATTTCTATATTATTGGGTAAGGTTTCCAAATAATTCCTAAAAATCGGACCAACTTCTGATTGCAGAGACACCTGGTGTCGAACCCAGGACATATTGTAAGCTGTGCATGCAAAGTTTGATTTGTAAAGACTTTTTCTTGTATCTTGCAAAGTTTGAAGTCGATAGCATGCCGGGAAGTACCTTAATTTTGTTTCCGTTATCTCCGTAAGGAATGCATTGAGAAGTGAAAATGGTCCTCTGGGATCGAACCAAGGACCATCAGCGAACATGAAAAATTTGATTACGAAATATATTTATGATATCTATCGACGTGCCGAGTTTCAAGTATCCATCTTATCGGGAAAGGATCCAAAAAAATTTATCAAAATCGCCGCAATGCATTTTAAACAGCCGATTTTTGCCCCGACCTAGCATCGAACCATGGACCATATTCGGCGATGTCTTTCTGATTTACGTTGGATTTGCACGGCTTCTAGCGATCCCTTGAATTTCAACTCTCTACTTTTCCGGGAAGTGCCTCAAAAAAATTTTCGATAATCCCCGCCATGTATTCTTATGGAGAAAATCGCGACTTTGGGGCCCTCTGGAATCGAACCTATGACACTGAGGATCAAAACCGCAATTTTTCTGGTGGTTACACGTTACGACCAATACGTTGTAAAAATTTCAAGTCAATGACGCTTGTGGTTTAGGCTGTGAATTAGTATCCTATCTATCTATCTATCTATCTATCTATATGAATGAATCCGGAGAAGCATCTATCTATTAAATATAGATGCTTCTCCGGATTCATTCAAGGATATAGATAGATAGATAGATAGATAGGATACTAATTCACAGCCTAAACTAGAAGCGTCATCGACTTGAAATATTTACGACGTATTGGCCATTACGTGTAACCGCCAGAAAAAATGCGATTTTGTACCTCAGTGTCATGGGTTCGAATCCAGAAGGCCCCAAAGTCGCGATTTTCTCCATAAGGATACATGGCGGGGATTTTCGAAAATTTATTTGAGGCACTTCCCGGAAAAGGAGAGAGTTGAAACTCAAGGGATCGTTAGATGCCGTGCATATCAAAAGGAAACCATAAAGACATCTACGAATATTATCCTTGGTTCGATGCTAGGTCGGGGCAAAAATCGGCCGTTTAAAATGCATTGCGGCGATTTTTAAGATTTTTTTTGAACTCTTTTCCGATGGCATAGAAACTTGAAATTCGGCATGGCGTTAGATATCATAATTATATTTCATAATCAAATTTTACATATTCCCTTATGGTCCTTGGTTCGATCCCAGAGGGCCATTTGCACTTCTCAATGCATTTCTTACGGAGATTACGGAAACAAAAAAAAGGTACTTCCCGGCATGCTATCGACTTCAAACTTTGCATGATAGAATAGCCAGTCCTTACAAATCAAACTTTGCAATCACAGTTTACAATATTTCCTAGGTTCGACACCAGGTGTCTCTGCAATCAGAAGTTGATCCGATTTTTAGGAATTATTTTGAAACCATTCCCAATAATATAGAAACTTAAAATTTGGCATGTAGATAGAGATCATAAATAACTTTCAGAAACATCTTTTGGATTTTCAAGATCGTTCTTGGTTCGAATCCAGAAGGCCATTGACATTCGTGAAAATTAGAACGTCGTTTGAGGCAGTTGTAGCCAATATTTCTGCTTGAATTTTCACACATAGTTAGAGATGGTAATCTTCTATTGTGCTGCATAGTGAGTTCACAGTAGAGACCCGGGTTCGATGCCAGACGACGAAATGTCAGTGAATTTTAAGAAAACATTCAATTCTTTTTTTTTCTTTTGAGGACGGTCCGGATATAATGCCGATATGAAATTAGTATTGCCGATCTGCTTGTAGTATGCAAGCTACATTTTACTCGTATATAATAGATACATGAATGAATCCGGAGAAGCATCTATATATAATAGATAGAGAGGATACAAACTCACAGGCCAAACCACAAGCGTCATTGACTTGAAATTTTTACGACAGATTGGCAATAACGTGTAACCACCAGAAAAATTGCGATTTTGTACCTCAGTGTCATGGGTTCGATTCTAGAGGGCCCCAAAGTCCCAATTTTTCCCGTTTAAATGCATTGCCGTGATTTTCGGGAATTAAAAAAAAATACTTCCCGGATAGGTAGAGAATCGAAACTCAAGGAGCCTATATATATAATCATCATCTATCGATAACATAAATGAGTTTTACGGAAAATATCCTGGGTTCGATGCTAGGTCGGGGCAAAAATCGGCCGTTTAAAATGCATTGTGGCGATTTTTAAGATTTTTTTTTGACCCTTTCCCGATGGCATGGAAACTTGAAATTTTGCATGGGGTTAGAAATCATAAATATATTTCATAATCAAATTTTACATATTCGCTGTGGGTCCTTGGTTCGATCCCAGAGGGCCATTTGCACTCCACAGTGCATTTCTTACGGGGATAACGGAAACACATTTTAGGTACTTCCCGGTATGGGATTGAGATCAATAATAACTTTCAGAAACATTTTTTAAATTTCCAAGATCGTCCTTGGTTCGAGTCCCGAGAGCCATTTAAATTCGTGAACATTAGAGCGTCTTTTGAGGCAGTTGTAGCCAATATTTCTGCTTGAATTTTCACACATAGTTAGAGATGGTGATCTTCTACTGTGTTTCATAGTAGATTTTCCAGTAAGACCCGGGTTCGATTCCAGACGATGAAATTTCAGCGAATTTTAAGAAAAAATTAAATCCATTTTTTTTCTTATGAGGACCGTCCCGATGTGATGCCGATATGAAATTAGTATTGCCGATCTGCTTGCAGTATGCAAGCTACATTTTACTTATATAATAGATATATAGACGCTTCTCCGGATATACCTATATATATATACATTCATAGGGGATCAAAATTCTAACCATGTTCCACAAGTGCCACCGACTTGAAATTTTTACGACGTTATGGCCATGACGTGTAACCTCCAGGAAAAAGCTGACTTTGAACCTAGGTGTCATGGGTTCGATTCCAGAAGGCCCCAAAGTCGCGATTTTCCCCATAAGATTACATGGCGGGGATTTTCGAAAATTTTTTTGAGGCACTTCCCGGAAGAGTTGACAGTTGAAATTCAAGAGATCGTTAGATGCCATGTATATCTCAAGGAAACCTTAAAGACATCTACAAATATTATCATTGGTTCGATGCTAGGCCAGGGCAAATATTCTCCCGTTTAATTTACATTGCGATTTTTAAGATTTTTTTAAATTACTTACAGATGACTTGGAAACTTGAAACTTGGCACGTGGATATATATCATAAATATATTTTATAATAAAATTTTAGAACTCGCTGATGGTCCTTGGTTCGATCCCAGAGGGCCATTTACATCCTACAATGCATTTCTTATGGAGATAACGGAAGCAAATCTTAGGTACTTCCTAGCAAGATGTTGACTTCAAACTTTGCATTTAATAAGATCAGGTCAAATCAAGTCATAATGTGTTTTTATAGCTGCCAGTAGGTCCTGGGTTCGACACCAGGCGTCTCTACAATCAGTAATTGATTCAATTTTTAGGAACTATTTTGAACCCTTTCCCAATAATATAGAAACTTCAAATTCGGCATATAGATAGAGATCATAAATAACTTTCAGAAATATGTTTTAGATTTCCAAGATCGTCCTTGGTTCGAATCCAGAGAGCCATTTAAATTCGTGAAAATTAGAACGTCTTTTGAGGCAGTTGTAGCCCATATTTCTGCTTGAATTTTCACACATCGTTAGAGATGGTGATGTTCTATTGTGCTGCATAGTAAGTTCACAGTAAAGACCCGGGTTCGATGCCAGACGATGGAATTTAGGCAAATTTCAAGAAAAATTTCAATCCATTTTTTTCTTTTGATGGCCGTCCGGATATGATGCCGACATGAAAATAGTGTTGTCGATCTGCTTGCAGTATGCAAGCAACATTTTACTCGTAATAGATATATAGATGCTTCTCCGGATTCATTCATATATATACCTATATAGATAGATAGGATACAAATTCACAGCCTAAACTACAAGCGTCATTGATCTGAAATTTTTATGACATATTGGCCATAACGTGAAACCCCCAGGAAAAAAGCGACTTTGATCCTCAGTGTCATGGGTTCGATTCCAGAGGGCCCCAAAGTCCCGATTTTTCCCGTTTAAATGCATTGCTTTGATTTTCCGGAATTTTTAAAAAATACTTCCCGTATAGGTAGACACTCGAAACTCAAGGAGCCTTTATATATTGTCATAATCTATCGAAAGAAGAAATGAGTTTTACGGAAAATATCCTGGGTTCGATGCTAGGTCGAGGCAAAAATCGGCCGTTTAAAATGTATTGTGGCGATTTTTAAGATTTTTTTTGGACCCCTTCCCGATGGCATGGAAACTTGAAATTCGGAATGGAGTTGGAGATTATAAATATATTTCATAATCAAATTTTACATATTCGCTGATGGTCCTTGGTTCGATCCCAGAGGGCCATTTACATTCCTCAATGCATTTCTTATGGAGATAACGGAAACAAGTTTAAGGTACTTCCCGGCATGCTATCGACTTAAAACTTAGCATGATAGAAGAAGCAGTCTTAACAAATCAAACTATGCATTCATAGCTATCAATGTGTCCTGGGTTCGACACCAGGTGTCTCTGCAATCAGAAGTTGATCCGATTTTTAGGAATTATTTTGAAACCTTTCCCCATAATATAGAAACCTGAAATTTGGCATATAGATTGAGATCAATAATAACTTTCAGAAACATTTTTTAAATTTCCAAGATCGTCCTTGGTTCGAGTCCCGAGAGCCATTTACATTCGTGAACATTAGAGCGTCTTTTGAGGCAGTTGTAGCCAATATTTCTGCTTGAATTTTCACACATAGTTAGAGATGGTGATCTTCTATTGTGTTTCATAGTAGGTTTTCCAGTAATACCCGGGATCGATTCCAGACGATGAAATTTCAGCGAATTTTAAGAAAAAATTAAATCCTTTATTTTTCTTATGAGGACCGTCCCGATGTGATGCCGATACGAAATTAGTATTGCCGATCTGCTTGCAGTATGCAAGCTACATTTTACTCGTATGATATATGAATGAATCCGGAGAAGCATCTATATATAATAGATATCGGGAGAAACGTCTATATATAATAGACGAGTAAAATGTAGCTTGCATACTGCAAGAAGATCGGCAATAATAATTTCATATCGGCATCATATCGGAACGCTCCTCAAAAGAAAAAAAAAGGATTGAATTTTTTCTTATAATTCGCTAAAATTTCATCGTCTGGCATCGAACCCGGGTCTTACTGGTAAACTAACTATGCAGCACAATAGGAGATCATCATCTCTAACCATGTGTGAAAATTCAAGCAGAAATATTGGCTACAACTGCCTCAAAAGACGTTCTAATTATCACGAATGTAAATGGCTCTCTGGATTCGAACCAAGGACGATCTTGGAAATCTAAAAGATATTTCTGAAAGTTATTTATGATTTCTATCTATATGCAGAATTTCAAATTTTTATATTATTGGGAAAGGCTTCCAAATAATTCCTAAAAATCGGATCAACTTCTGATTGCAGAGCCACTGGTGTCGAACCCAGGACATATTGTAAGCTGTGCATGCAAAGTTTGATTGGTAAAGACTTTTTCTTGTATCTTGCAAAGTTTGAAGTCGATAGCATGCCGGGAAGTACCTTAATTTTGTTTCCGTTATATCCGTAAGAAATGCATTGAGAAGTGCAAATGGTCCTCTGGGATCGAACCAAGGACCATCAGCGAACATGAAAAATTTGATTACGAAATATATTAATGATATCTATCGACGTGCCGAGTTTCAAGTATCCATGTTATCGGGAAAGGACCCAAAAAAATTTTTCAAAATCGCCGCAATGCATTTTAAACGGCCGATTTTTGACCCGACCTAGCATCGAACCATGGACCATATTCGGCGATGTCTTTCTGATTTACGTTGGATTAGCACGGCTTCTAGCGATCCCTTGAATTTCAACTCTCTACTTTTCCGGGAAGTGCCTCAAAAAAATTTTCGAAAATCCCCGCCATGTATTCTTATGGAGAAAATCGCGACTTTGGGGCCCTCTGGAATCGAACCCATGACCCTGAGGATCAAAATCGCAATTTTTCTGGCGGTTACACGTTATGGCCAATACGTCGTAAAAATTTCAATTCAATGACGCCAGTAGTTTAGCCTGTGAATTAGTATCCTATCTGGGTATATGGGTATCTGGGTATCTGGGTATATTATGAATGAATCCGGAGAAGCATCTATATATCTATTATATACGAGTAAAATGTAGCTTGTACACTGCAAGCAGATCGACAACACTAATTTCATGTCGGCATCATATCGGGACGGCCCTCAAAAGAAAAAAAAAGGGATTGAAAATTTTCTTAAAATTCGCTGCAAATTAATCGTCTGGCATCGAACCAAGGCCTTCCTGGTGAACCTACTATGAAGCACAAAAGAAAATCACCATCTCTAACTATGTGTGAAAATTCAAGCAGAAATATTGGCTCCAACTGTTTCAAACGACGTCCTACTTTTCAATAATGTAAATGGCTCTCTGGATTCGAACCAAGGACGATCTAGGAAATTTAAAACATGTTTTTGAAATCTATCTATGTTCTCTATCTAAATACCTAATTTCAGGTTTTAACATTATTGGGAAGGGGTTTAAATTAATTCTTAAAAATCTGCTAATTTACTGATTGTAGAGACGCCTGGTGTCGAACGCAGGAAATATTGGTAGCTGTGATTGCACAGTATGACTTATTAGGACTTTATCTTATTTCATACAAAGTTTGAAGTCGATATCATGCCGGGAAGTACCTAAAACCATTTTCTGTTATCTCCATAAGAAATGCATTGACGAATGTATATGGCTCTCTGGGATCGAACCAAGGACCGACAGCGAATATAAAAAAATTGATTATGAAATAAATCTATGATATCCAACCCCATGCCGAATTTCAAGTTTCCATGCCATCGGGAACGGGTCCAAAAAAAATCTTAAAAATCGCCTAAATGCATTTTAAACGGTCGATTTTTGCCCCGACCTAGCATCGAACCATGGATATTTTTCGTAAAACTCATTTATGTTTTCGATAGATCATGACCATATATAAAGGCTCCTTGAGTTTCGATTCTCTACCTATACGGTAAGTATTTTTTAAAAATTCCCGAAAATCAAAGCAATGCATTTAAACGGGAAAAATCGGGACTTTGAGGCCCTCTGGAATCGAACCCATGACACTGAGGATCAAAGTCGCTTTTTTCCTGGGAGTTTCACGTTATGGCCAATATGTCATAAAAATTTCAGATCAATGACGCTTGTAGTTTAGGCTGTGAATTTGTATCCTATCTATCTATCTATCTATATAGGTATATATATGAATGAATCCGGAGAAGCATCTATATATAATAGATAGATGATTCTCCGGATTCATTCATATATCATATATATATATATATAGAGAGGATACAAACTCACAGGCTAAACCACAATCGTCATTGACCTGAAATTTTTACAACATATCGGCCATAACGTGTAACCTCCAGAAAAATTACGATTTCGAACCTCAGTGTCGTTGGTTCGATTCCAGAGGGCCCAAAAGTCCCGATTTTTCCCGTTTAAATGCATTGCCGTGATTTTCGGGAATTTTTAAAAAATACTTCCCGGATAGGTAGAGAATCAAAACTCATGGAGCCTATATATATGGTCATGATCTATCGAAAACATAAATGAGTTTCACGGAAAATATTCTGGGTTCCATGCTAGGTCGAGGCAAAAATCGGCCGTTTAAAATGCATTGTGGCGATTTTAAAGATTTTTTTTGGACCATTTCCGATGGCTAGGAAACTTGAAATTAGGCATGAGGTTGGAGATCATACATATATTTCATAATCAAATTTTACATATTCGCTGATGGTCCTTGGTTCGATCCCAGAGGGCCATTTACATTCCTCCATGCATTTCTTAAGGTGATAACAGTAAAAAGTTTTAGGTACTTCCCGGCATGATATCGACTTCAAAATTTGTATGAAATAAGATGAAGTCCTAATCAGTCATACTGTGCATTCACAGCTACCAATATTTCCTGGGTTCGACACCAGGCGTCTCTACAATCAGTAAATTAACCGATATTTAAGAATTAATTTAAACCCCTTCACAATAATATTATAACATGAAATTAGGCATATAGATAGAGAACATAGATACATTTCAAAAACGTGTTTTAAATTTCCTACATCGTCCTTGGTTCGAATCCAGAGAGCCATTTACATTATTGAAAAGTAGGACGTCGTTTGAGGCAGTTGGAGCCAATATATCTGCTTGAATTTTCACACATAGTAAGAGATGGTGATTTTCTGTTGTGCTGCATAGTAAGTTCACCATTAAGACCCAGGTTTGATGCCAGACGATTAAATTGCAGCGAATTTTAAGAAAATTTTCCATCCTTTTTTTTCTTTTTTGACGGCCTTCCCGCTATGATGCCGACATGAAATTAGTGTTTTCGATCTGCTTGATTGCATACTGCAAGCAGATCGGCAATACTAATTTGTTATCGGCATCATATCGGGACGGTCCTCAAAAGAAAAAAGAAAGCATCGAAAATATTCTTAAAATTCGCTGAAATTTCATCGTCTGGCATCGAACCCGGGCCTTCCTGGTGATCTTACTATGCACTACAATAGAAGATCTCCATGTCTAACTATGTGTGAAAATTCAAGCAGAAATAATGGCTGCAACATCCTGAAACGACGTCCTACTTTTCACGAATGTAAATGGCTCTCTGGATTCGAACCAAGGACTATCTATGAAATCTAAAATATGTTCATGAAATTTATATATGATCTCTATCTATATGCCTAATTTCATGTTTTAATATTATTGGCAAAGGTTTCAAATTATTTCCTAAAAATCGGATGAACTTCTGATTACAGAGACACCTGGTGTCGAACCCAGGACTTATTGTAAGTTGTGAATGCACAGTTTGATTTGTAAAGATTTGCTTCTTTATCATGCAAAGTTTGATGTCGATAGCATGCCGGGAAGTACCTAAATTTTGTTTCCGCTTTCTCCGTAAGAAATGCATTGAGAAATGCAAATGGCCCTCTGGGATCGAACCAAGGACCGTCAGCGAACATATCAAATTTGATTATGGAATATATTCATGATATCTATCGACGTGCCGAGTTTCAAATATCCATGTTATCGGGAAAGGATCCAAAAAAAATCTTCAAAATCGCCGCAATGCATTGTAAACGGCCGATTTTTGCCCCGACCTAGCATCGAACCATGGACAATATTCGGTGATGTATTTTTGATTTACATTGGAGTTGCATGGCTTCTAGCGATCCCTCGAATTTCAACTCTCTACGTTTCCGGGAAGTGCACCAAAAAAATTTTCGAAAATCCCCGCCATGTATCCTTATGGAGAAAATCGCGACTTTGGGGCCTTCTGGAATCGAACCCATGTCACCGAGGTTCAATTTCGGCTTTTTCCTGGAGGTTACACGTTATGGCCAATACGTCGTAAAAATTTCAAGTCGTTGGCACCTGTGGAACAGGGTTAGAATTTTGATCCCCAGTGAGTGAGTGAATGAATGAATGAGTGAGTGAGTGTATATCTAGGTACGAGTAAAATGTTGCTTGCATACTGCAAGCAGATCGGCAATACTAATTTCATATCGGCATCACATCGGGACGGTCCTCATAAGAAAAAAAAAGGATTTAATTTTTTCTTAAAATACGCTGAAATTTCATCGTCTGGCATCGAACCCGGGTCTTACTGGTAAAACAACTATGAAACACAATAGAATAATCACCATCTCTAACTATGTGTGAAAATTCAAGCAGAAATATTGGCTACAACTGCCTCAAATGACGCTCTAATGTTCACGAATGTAAATGGCTCTCGGGACTCGAACCAAGGACGATCTTGGAAATCTAAAATATGTTTCTGAAAGTTATTTATGATTTCTATCTGTATGCCGAATATCAAGTTTCTTTATTATTGGGAAAGGTTTCAAAATAATTCCTAAAAATTTGATCAACTTCTGATTGCAGAGACACCTGGTGTCGAGCCCAGGACACATTGATAGCTGTGAATGCATAGTTTGATTTTTTAAGTCTTGCTCTTTTATCATGCAAAGTTTAAAGTCGATAGCATGCCGGGAAGTACCTAAAATATGTTTCCGTTATCTCCGTAAGAAATGTATTGAGGAATACAAATGTCCCTCTAGGATCGAACCAAGGACCATCAGCGAATATGTAAAATTTGGTAATGATATATTTTCATAGTATCTAACCTCATACAAAATTTCAAGTTTCTATGCCATCGGAAAAGGGTTCAAAAAAATCATAAAAATCGCCACAATGCATTTTAAACGGCCGATTTTTGCCCCAACCTAGCATCGAACCAAGGATAATATTCGTAGATGTCTTTATGGTTTCCTTTTGATATGCAGGGCATCTAGCGATCCCTTGAGTTTCAACTCTCTCATTTTCTGGGAAGTGCCTCAAATAAATTTTCGAAAATCCCCGCCATGTATCCTTATGGAAAAATCACGACTTTGGGGCCTTCTGGAATCGAACCCATGACACCGAGGTTCAAAGTCGGCTTTTTCCTGGAGGTTACACGGCATGGCCAACACGTCGTAAAAATTTCAAGGCAGTGGCACTTGTGGAACATGGTTAGAATTTTGATCCCCTATATATAACTTATGTATATATATATAGGTACGAGTAAAATGTTGCTTGCATACTGCAAGCAGATAGACAACACTAATTTCATATCGGCATTATATCGGGACGGTCCTCAAAAGAAAAAAAAAGGATTGAAAATATTCTTAAAATTCGCTTCAATTTTAGCGTCTGGCATCGAACCCGGGTCTTCCTGGTGAACTTACTAAGCGGCACAATAGAAGATCACTATATCTAACTATGTGTGAAAATTCAAGCAGAAATATTTGCTACAACTGCTTCAAACGACGTTCTACTTTTCACGAATGTAAATGGCTCTCTGGATTCGAACCAAGGACGATCGTGGGAATCTAGAACATGTTCCTGAAATGTATCTATAATCTCTATCTGTATGCTGAATTTCAAGTTTCTATATAATTGGGAAATGGTTCCAAAAAATTCTTTAAAATCGGATCATTTACTGATTGTAGAGACGCCTGGTGGTGAAACCAGGAAACATTGGTAGCTGTGAATTCACAGTTTGATTAGTAATGACTTGATCTTATCTTATGCAAAGTTTCAAGTAGGAATAATATCGGAAGCACCTAAAATGTGTTTCCGTAATCTCCATAAGAAATGCATTGAGGAATGTAAATGGCAATCTGGGATCGAACCAAGGACCATAAGGGAGTATGTAAAATTTGATTATGACACATAATTATGATATCTAACGCCATGCCGAATTTCAAGTTTCTATGCCATCGGAAAAGGGTTAAAAAAAAATCTTAAAAATCGCCGCAATGCATTTTAAACGGCCGATTTTTGCCCCGACCTAGCATCGAACCAAGGATAATATTCGTAGATGTCATTATGGATTCCTTTAGATATGCACGGCATCCAGCGATCCTTGAGTTTCAACTCTCTCCTTTTCCGAGAAGTGCCTCAAAAAAATTTTCGAAAATCCCCGCCATGTAATCTTATGGGGAAAATCGCGACTTTGGGGGCTTCTGGAATCGAACCCATGGCACCGAGGTTCAAAGTCAGCTTTTTCCTGGAGGTTACACGTTATGGCCATAACGTCGTAAAAATTTCAAGTCGGTGGCACTTGTGGAACATGGTTAGAATTTTGATCCCCTATATATATATAGGTATATCCGGAGAAACGTCTATATATAATAGATATCCGGAGAAACGTCTATATATAATAGATATCCGGAGAAGCGTCTATATATAATAGATATATATATATATATATATATATATATATATATATATATATATATATATATATATATATATATATATATATATATATATATATATATATATATATTATATATAGATGCTTCTCCGGATTCATTCATACAGGGTGCGGCAGAACCGACTAAGCAATTTCGAGTGTTAAATGCTCGGGCGGTGGTGGGGGGAGGAAGTTGCACTTGGTCTCCCTTTGTTCCATCGGGGATCCCATTTCAGTAACCAACATGGTTTGGACCGTAGCACATCGAAGCTTTGCGTGCGTGGGTATTTTATGAACAACCGATCTGTGATTGCGACGCAAAGAGCTTTTCGAAGACGGTTTGACATTCACGCAACAATTCCGTTCCTAATGCAAACACAATTCGGTCCTGGGTTCGGCAGTTGGAGGAAATCGCCAGCACACTAAGAAGAAGATACTCATGGCCGACGCAGATCCATCAGAGCACCAGAAAACGTGAGACTGTGAGACCAGCAATTGAGCAGTCGCCAAGACGTTCTGCTCCGAAGACATTCTGTTGCCTTGGGGATATCAGACCGCAGTTTTAGGAGGATTCTGGATTTTGATTTAAATTTAAATCCCTTCAAAAGTATGATGGCTCAAGAATTGATCCCAGCAGACTACGCCAACCGTCAAAATCTGTGTGAGCTAATGCTTGCACAGATCCCTCCGGAGGCAGCTTTCTTCGGTTGCGACGAGGCGTATTTTCACCTCATTGGGATTGTGAATAAACAAAAGTTTTGCTACTGGGCTGAAAATAACCCCCAAATTATTCACAAAAGTCCGGTACATTCCCCTAAACAGTGTGGTGTGCCGTATCACAATTGGGGTGATTCTTTGAGGAGGCAGGCGTGACCGTGACCTTGAATTCCGGACGTTATGTGTCCAAGTTGGAGAATTTTCTGCAGCCCAGAATGGAGGAGATTGTTGAAGAAGAGGGATTAGGGGACTTGTGGTTCCAACAGGATGGGGCTACAGCTCACACAGCCCGAAATTCACTCAATGTTTGAGAGAAATGTTTCCCGGGCGTCTCTTTGAGGGGTGATGTGGGGTGGCCGGCGCGGTCACCAGATTTAAGCATATGCGATTTCTTTCTTTGGGGATATCTGAAGGAAAAAGTGTTTAAACTTCGCACATAAACCCTACCAGAGCTAAGGGAGCAAATTATTGAAGAAGTGAACACTATACCCCTCGATATGTGTGAACGAGCTTTTCAAAACTTCAGGGATCGTCTCCAAAAGTGTATCGCTGCTAACGACCGCCATCTTGAGGACATAATTTTCAAAAGTGAATAAATATATAAATGGTATGAACAACTTTTTTCGAAAATGAAAACTTTTTTTCTTTATATAACCAGATTTCTTTTTATAACTCCTCAAAACTGCTTAATTGGTTCTGCCGCACCCTGTATATCTATTATATATAGATGCTTCTCCGGATTCATTCGTGTATCTATTATATATAGATGCTTCTCCGGATTCATTCATGTATATACCTATACGAGTAAAATGTAGCTTGCATACTGCAAGCAGATCGACAATACTAATTTCATATCGGCATCATATTGGGACGATCCTCAAAAAAAAAAAAGGTTCAAAAATATTCTTAAAATTTGCTGCAACATAATCGTCTGGCATCGAACCCGTGTCTTGCAGGACATACTTACTATGCAGCTCAACAGACCATCTCTAACTATGTGAGAAAATTCAGGCAGAAATGTTGGCTGCAACTCCCTCAGACGACGTCCTACTTTTCCCGTATATTCCTTATGAGAGAAATTTTCATGTCCTCTGGCATCGAACCAAGAAACCGCATGGTCATATTTAATTTTTTTCTTGAACCGAGTCTTCATATATATCTTCCATCTAAGCAAGAAATCCCTATTATTTCGATAAGTGCATGAAATAAATAATTAAAAACAATCCCAATGTGTTTTATGTGGCAATTATATTTACCCCCTGCCATCGAACCCGGGTCTTTCTGGTGAATCTTCATATGCAGCACAACAGAAGATCACCATCTCTAACTATGTGTGAAAATTCAGGCGGAAATATTGGCTTCAACTGCCTCAAACGACGTCCTACTTTCCCCATATATTCCTTATGAGAGAAATTTTAATGTGCCCCGGAATCGAACCCAGGAACAGTACGGTCTTATCTAATTTTTTTCAAAAACCTATTCTTAATATTCATTCTATATAAGCAAGAACTTCTTATCATTTCGATAAGGCATGAAAAAATAATGAAAATCTACCTCAATGTATTTTAAACGGCCGATTTTTGCATCGTCCTAGTCTCGAACCCAGGATATTTTCTGTAAAACCTATTTATGTTTTCGAAAGATCATGGTCATATGTATAGGCTCCTTGAGTTTTGATTCTCTACCTATCCGGGAAGTATTTTTTAAAAATTCCCGAAAATCGAAGCAATGCATTTAAACGGAAAAAATCGGGACTATGGGGCCCTCTGGAATCGAACCCACGACACTGAGGATCATAATCGCAATTTTTCTGGCGGTTACACCTTATGGCCAATACGTGGTAAATATTTCAAGTCAATGACGCTTGTGGTTTAGCCTGTGAATTAGTATCTTATCTATCTATTATATATAGATGCTTCTCCGGATTCATTCATGTATCCATATATATATATAGCGAGGATACAAATTCACAGCCTAAACCACAAGCGTGATTGAGTTCAAATTTTTACTGCGTATTGGCCATAACAATTAACCGCCAGAAAAATTGTGATTTTGATCCTCAGTGTCATGGGTTCGATTCCAGAGGGCCCCAAAGTCCCGTTTTTTCCCGTTTAAATGCATTGCTTAGATTTTCGGGAATTTTTAAAAAATACTTCCCGGATAAGTAGAGAAACGAAACTCAAGGAGCCTTTATATATGGACATGATCTACCGAAAACATAAATGAGATTTACGGAAAATATCCTAGGTTCAATGCTAGGTCAAGGCAAAAATCGGCCGTTTAAAATGCATTGTGGCGATTTTTAAGATTTTTTTTGGACCCTTTCCCGATGGCATGGAAACTTGAAATTCTGCATGGAGTTGGAGATTAATAATAGATTTGAGAATCAAATTTTATGTATTCGCTGATGGTCCTTGGTTCGATCCCAGGGGGCCATTTAAATTCCTCAGTGCATTTCTTACGGAGATAACGGAAACAAATTATAGGTACTTCCCGGCACAATAAAGACTTCAAACTTTGCACTAAGAAAGACTAAGTGTATACAAATCAAACTGTGCATTCACAGCTGTCAATGTTTCCTGGGTTCGACACCAGTCGTCTCTACAATCAGTAATTGATCCGATTTTCAAGAAGTTTTTAGAACCCTTTCCCAACAATATTGAAACTTTAAATTCGGCATGTAGATAGAAATGATAGATACATTTCAAAATCATGTTTTAGATTTCCAAGATCGTCCTTGGTTCGAATCCAGAGAGCCATTTACATTCGTGAAAATTAGAACGTCTTTTGAGGCAGTTGTAGCCAATCTTCTGCTTGAATTTTTCACACATAGTTAGGGATGGTGATCTTCTCTTGTGCTGCATATTATTTTTACCAGTAAGACCCGGGTTCGATGCCAGACGATGAAATTTCAGCGAATTTTAAGAAAAATTTCAATCCTATTCTTTTTCTTTGGAGGGCCGTCCCGATATGATGCCGATTTTAAATTATTGTTGTCGATCTGCTTGCAGTATGCAAGCTACATTTTACTCGTATACC